>JAKUAN010000144.1:0-14808 GCA_030674715.1 Clavispora phyllophila
GCGCCACGAACTCCGCGGTCACGTCGCGCTCGCCCACCTGCGTCGCCCGCCCGGGGCGCGCGTAGAAGCACTGGTCGCAGCACCGGGCAAAGTCGCCGGTCAGGTCGTACACGGGCCACTCGGGCGCCGTGGAAGACGCGCCCGCAGATTTGGACCCCGCTGCGTTTCGGAGTCGCACCTGGAACCGCGTATGGTGGTTGCAAAAAAGCTCGCCGCAGCGGCGGCAGTTGACGACACCGTTTTTCACATTGAGCGCGCGCCCGCACTGGGGGTGCGAGCACCGCGCGCCGCCTGCAGTGGCGCCCGGCGCCGGGTGTTTCCAGTGGGCGCGGGTCAACGCGGCCGACTCGCCGCCCACGCGGTCGCTGAGGCCGAAGCCCATGTTGTTATCGTACAAATCGAGTTTGAGCGTGCGTTTTTGTGGCGTGCGCACTGGAGACGGCGGGGTGTCTGCGTGTTTGTGGTCGATATGGGAGTTGAGCGCGGCTAGCGACGGGGTGGTTTCGCCACAAATGGGGCAGCGCGCGGCTAGCGCTCTGGTCGGGGTTCGGGCGGGAGATTTGGCGGGAGATTTGGCAGCGTTTGCGGTTTCGCTCGGCGAGGCTGAAGGGCTCTGCGCTGTTCGGGACTTGGCGGGGGTAGAAGCCATTATGCGACGTGGGGAAATGGGCCACCAGCGTTGTGGAGACGCAGTCAGTGGAAAAGTGCAGAAGCCAAGTGGGGAAGTGAAGAAGTCAAGTGCAGCGGGAGAGTAGCGCCAGTAAGTACAGCGCCAGTAAGTGTAGCGCCAGTAAGTGTAGTGCCAGTAAGTGTAGTGCCAGTAAGTGTAGCAGATAGTCTGGTACAGGCGTGAAGTATACGTAGCGAAACCACTACTGGAGTTGTCGATGCAATAGTTGTAGTTTGGGTGTAGTGCGGCTTCGCGGCACATAGATTTGGCCGGTGCAACAGGATCACCTGGAAGCCTTTTTTGGGCCATAAACCTCTTCTGGCAATTTTTTGTTTGGATTCTTCTCGGATCCGCCATTCCTACTGCGTGAATGTGGTTTTTGCCGGTACCCTTTTCTGTCCATTGAGTGTAGTTTAGTAATCTCTCTACGATTTCTTGCGCACGAGCCGCCGTATTATTGGCTTTGGGGAAGATTGTCACACCCTCTATTGCTAAAGCCATCTGTCAGTCATTGTCATTGAACTGGGCATGATGAGACCCTGCAAAATCCTCTTGGTCTTTACAATCTCATCCACTTGTAGGATTCCCCGAGTATGTTCGCCTCTATCAGCAATATCGTACCAGCAATTGGATTTTGTAAGTGTTTTACTGGTTAGGCTGTGGTCGAAATTGGCTTCGTTATAATCCTATCGTTTGGTTCTCATTACGTCTGATTGTGTCAATCTAACGCCTCTAACCGTACAATCTATAATTTTTTTTTCCCACAGTCCGTTGTCTATATTCTCCGACCGACATTGTCTTCAGTCGTATTCATAGAATCAGCCTATGCTATCGAACCTAGAACACAAAAAGAAGCTTTCCCTCAGCAGAGACACCAATCAACCAAATCTCCTGCCCAATTGCCGCAGCCAGTACCTCTACACAAAAGTACAAGAAAGTTATTTTCATTTAAAAACGAAGAATATATATGTAGTTGAGGCAGCGAACCCACAATGCAATATTCATGATACATGGAATTAAACTCCACACGAGAGAGACGGACTCACCGGAAGATCCATAGACTCGCCTGGGCGCCGGTCCTCCCACCTCTCTAACCAGCCATTTACTCCAACTTTTGCACCAAAGACTCCAAAACCTTGCCAAAGTCCAAGTTTGGATCTTCCAAGTTGAAGCCAGAGGTGGACACTGGAGCAGCCTTTGGAGCGTGCAACTTGGCGTACTCAGCCTTGGCTTGTCTAATCAACTTCTCTTCCTTCTTCCATTGGGCAGCCTTTTGCTTTTGGACTTCAGCAGACTCCAAGTTGTATCTGTGGACGGCACCATAGCAAATACCGGCACCAAGGAGAGAGTATCTGAAAACGTTGAACGAGGTAGACATTTCTTAGAGGACTTGTTAAGTTGACTGATTTTCTTTTTTTTCCACTTGAAAGCGCACGGTTGAAATGTGATTGGACATGGAAACACCCGTACACCACCAAATACACCGTTTTTAGCCCACAGGGGTGGCAGGCCATGAGTGAGACCAGAGGCGGCAAATAAATGATATCCGCATTTATTACTTAAAAATTCCGTGAATTATTGTATAACTGAGTCCTTCGTAGTTTCGGTGGGCGGTACAGTTTTGTGCACGTGATTCTGGCAGGTACAAAATTTGTCTCCGGTAAACACCTTCTTTCTTTGATTACATTATATTGCTCGGCATGGGAATTATATTTGAAAATACCGATCTAGCCGATGGTAAAAGGTGATCTTGTATCACTTCTCTTGATCACAAATTTCGGCTTTAATGGGACAAGCTCGGGTGACGCGCGCTCAAGCATAAAAAAAATGGGTGCAAATTGTCTCTGCACCGACCACTTTCGTCAGAGAATGTATAAGTAGAGATCTGCAAAATAAAATTCTCGCTATATTTCTACTAGTAATATATTTATCACAAAACTGATAAAAAGTCTCTTTCTCGAATTTTTTTCAACTGCCATACACTTGTCTTCGAAATGGCACTGGCAATTTTGGTTTCCAGTACATCTTCGACCTCCAGTCTCTCACCATTTGATCCCAAGCATGAAGGAATCAAGCAGGAATACTACTATGACCCTATTCTGCGAGAATATATTATACGCGGAGAAGTTCTCCCTGTTTTGTACCCTTGGGATTTGACTTTTTCGAAACACAGTTTGAACACCGATTTTCGGTTTGGTACTCCTGCTACTTCTATCATCAACCGACATAGCTTCGAGAGCTCGCCATTACATGCGCCCCTAGATTCTCTCTTACTTGGCGATCCTCTTGATTTTCCGAGTAATACCCTCGACCCTCCTATATCCCTCTTTGACCAAGATAGCTTCTATAACCCCCAGGTCCACCAAGGAATTCTAGGAAGTGACAGCCTCAGTAATGCTTGGGAAGGGTATCAAATGCTTCTAAACGACCTTCGTGAACATCAAGAGAGAATTCGACAATTGCGAAGAACGTATGTGGATTTTTCAGGGGAATTGATGTATGATGTTCCGACGGCACAACTAATGGAGTGGCTTATATCCCGTTTTGAGAACAGTACCGTTCCACGTTTTCTTAATCCGGAAACTGAACGTACACTGGAACTCTCATTCGGAAGTCGAGAACTGCTGACGCTCTTAATGACCAAAGAGGAAGTCGTTTACGATAAGAGAAGAAAACGCATCCGAGAAAAAATACACGAAATGAGTAACAAATTCGTTCTATGGTTGAAAACAGCCAGTCGCGGCCGCTAATAAAAGAAATATATAAAAGAATGTAGCTATTAAGCACAATATATCTCGATGGTAAATGTACGAAACTTATAGCATTATATTTGCAATATTCTTTTAGCGGTTTAGGGAGTTTTCCCTATCAAGTTGCCTGGATATATAGTAGGACAACTACTATAACGCAAACTAAAGCTTCATTTCAAATCATTTATTATTCTATCAAGTGGACTCCAAATATTTAAACTAAGTAGAACGCAAGATTTGGGCGGCAGAGTCACGGATGGTCTCCTCAACAGTCTTCAACTTGAAGCCCAAAACCTTTCTGGTCCATTCGTTGTCAACGGTGTATTGCCCGGCAAGTCTCTCCTTATCAGAGCCTGGAGCACCAACAGGGTAGTTCTTGCTATACTCTGGAAAGTCTTTGTGCAAAACATCCAAGATGGTCTGTTCAGTAAAGCCACCAGTGGTAAGGAACAATCTCTTGCCAGCAGTTTCTTCCTTCTCGAATGCAACAATGTGAGCCTCAGCAACATCACGAACATCAACGACGTAGCCGGTAGTTTGAGGAACATTGGCGTCAGGAGACTTCAATTTCAAGATGTTATTGACAATCTCAGAAGAGGTGTTCAAGTTTTCCTTAACCAACTCGTCGAAAGCCTGAGGGCCGAAAACGTAAACTGGGTTGACAGTGGAAAGAACAAAGTTAGGCTTTTCGGCTTCAACAAACTCCCAAGCAGCCTTTTCAGCAAACTTCTTGGAGCCACAGTAGCCAAGAACACTGTTGGTCAAACTGGTTTCCCAGGTCAATGGACTCCAGCTGTCCTCGTTGATAATGGTGGTTGGAGATTGGGCGACAGAGAAGTCAGCCATTGCAACGTAAGAAGAAGTCACAACAACTCTCTTGATTTGAGGACCATACTTCTTGATGGCAGACAACGCACTCTTCGTACCGTTGACGGCTGGCTTCAAAAGGTCGTTCTCAATATCAGTGCTGGAGAAGTTGAATGGAGAAGCAGTGTGAAGGAACACGGTAGCCTCAGGGTGGTTCTTGACAAAGTCATCGAAAGCATCATCAGGAACAATATCCTTGACAATTTCGTAGGAGAATTTGTCGTTTTTCAACAACTTCTTGAGGTTTTCACCTTTCTCGGTAGATCTAACAGAACCGACAACAGTGTAGCCTTTAGCCAACAACAGCTTGACAGTGTGCAAGGCAACAAAACCAGAAGCGCCGGAAACTAAAACAGTGGTAGACATTTTAAATATGTGAAGATTGTAATTTATTGAATACTGAAGGAATTGGGGCCATTTTGGATGCTTTTATATTTTCCACAGGTTATCATCAATCGGCGGATTTGTATGCCGCAACTACGATATATGCAGAACATATAGATGGAATGCGCGTTACTCATCACAAGAAATTGGTAGACTTTTGTCAGCAAGAGGTAATTGGAACAGGAAAATCATCTTGAAAAATAGAGAAAAATATCAGCAGAAGATAGAGAACAATAGAAGATGCCAATATCGGCTCATTTTATGGTGAGAAACAAAGTTACTGGCGATAATCCTTATTTTAAAAATAACTGCAAATGCGAATATAAACGGTTCCCGTGTAGAGTGTAAGACTCGAAGTTCTTAGAAGATTGTCGTTTAAGCTAATATGACAGTATTACATCATTGGGAGGCAAAGTTAGGGGCAAACGCAGCGGAGTGCTTCTCCGCCGCCTGTATGCAGACGGTGGAATATTCTACACCTTCAACCGTTGCACATAAATGTCCGATCGGTACGGCATATTGACCACAGTTTAGTTCCCATGAGTTGGGATTGACGGACTTGGGGGTCCTTTCTTGATTGTAGGGAATCTTGTAATAGTTTAGATGGAAGCAAAGTCTATGAGATAAAGATGGGAATAGAGGCTATCGCGACTGGGAGCATCGGACTGGGCAAAAAGATACCGAGCCTTGGGATGAGCATGTTCATCCAATCCGAGACTGACAGAAAGAGGCAAGCTTGAAGAATTCGTAAAAGTATAAAAAGAAATCAAATTGTCTCATTGCTCACTTCCTTTAGGATATACCCGAAACTACATTTTGTGTCCAGCATTGCAGTTTGTGTGAAAACAGCTCTTTTGATCGGTAAGACGCACTTCCGGGCAGATGTCGCACTTGTGGAGATGTCACCGGCTGCAAACGACATCCACCACCAATCACAACCCGAAATAAAAGGCGAAAGCCAGAAAAAAAAGCTACCAGCGCAACACCCCACAGCACACCACACTGAGCAAACGCCCCAATCCTACCAGCAGATGATGACATAAAACCACATCCAATCCGCTTCCTTAACATTATGGGCCAAAACCCGGAACCGAGAAAAAAGCATGGGCCAACCGCAAAAGCGCCTACACCGCCACGAAACCAAAGCCACGAAACTGGAGCCAAATCACCAGTTTGGTGCCAACTCTTGATTTTCCTCCCCGCCCAAAAGCCTGCGTATCCCAACCATGGACTAATGTGTCCACATCGCGCGCCCAACTGTACACACCACCTCACCCCACGCACTTCACCATGCGCAACTTCCACGTCTACCTCCTCGTTTTTTTCTGTGCCATGTTTGTGTCGATGCTCGCGAAGCGCGTGCCGCGCCGTGCCGCACCTGCCCTCACGCGCTCGTTTTTCTTCTCGCCTCGCAACCCCAAGGGCCTGAACCACGACTGGAGCGCGCCCGACACCTCTCCACCGCCTGCGGTGTCGCCGGTGCTGCTGGCCGCCAACTACGACCGTGCCATGTTCGACAAGTTTGTGGGCTACCAAGTGGCGGTGGCGTTCGAGCCGAAAAACCGCTCCGAGACCAACGTTTTCCGCCGCAAAAAGACCCCCACGGTGGTGCTGGCCCTGGGCGAGGACAACCTCTTTGTGCTGGCCCAGGAAGACGGGTACATAGCCGTGGGCGTGGCTGACGGTGTGGGTGGCTGGGCCGAAGCGGGCTACGACCTGCTGGCGATTCTGCGGGAGTTGTGCCAACAGCTAAAATCCGTGTTTGAGGCGGGCGACAAGGCGCTGGCAGCGCCCGCGGCCATGCTTGCAGAGGCGTTTGAGCAGGTGCTCGCGCTGCCGCGGGTGGAGATCGGTGGCACCACCGCATGCTTGGGTGTGTTGACGCCCGACCGCCAACTCCGCGTGGCCAACTTGGGCGACCTGTGGTGCGGCTTGTTCCGTGACCACCAGCTCGTGAAGGAAACGCAGTTCCAGACCCACAACTTCAACACCCCGTACCAGTTGGCCAAGGTGCCGGCACAGATCCTCCGCCAGGCCGAGCTCCAGGGCAAAAAGTACATCATCGACCTGCCGGCACTCTGCGACCAATACGTGTGGGATCTTCAGAAGGGTGACATTGTGGTGTTCGCGACTGACGGTGTCACCGACAATGTGGTGCCCCAGGACATGGAGCTCTTTTTGCGCGATCAGGCGGAAAAAAATACTCCGTTGTCAGAGGTGGCCACGCGCTTTGTACAAGAAGTGGTCAAGGTGTCTAAAGACCCCAACTTCCCCAGCGCATTTGCCCAGGAGCTTCTGCGGCTTACAGGACAACGCTACTTGGGAGGCAAGGAGGACGATATCACCGTGGTGATGGTGCAGGTCCTCTAGTCCCGAGGCAACTTTTGCAAATCTCCGGGATAGCTATTGTTTCCGCCTTATTTGGGTAGTCTTAGCTAATAGTCATATTCTTCATCACTACGCTTTGTAGGCATGCCCATCTGTACCTAATAGCTGTACCAAAGTGTCGGTGATCTATGATTCCTATATGCCCCTCTCGAAACCCAACCATATTTACCGCTATCTACTCCATACTCAACAAACTCAAGATCTTCTCGCGGTTGGCCTTTTGCGCCTGTTGCTCCCGTGCGATCCTCTCGGCAAACCGGTTGTTGGTCGGCATTGCCACATCTCGGAGCCGATTACTCTTGCTGAGAAAACTGAATTTCATTGGTCCCGAAGCGGGCGCCGCAGTTTCAGTTCCCAATATTACAGAAGGCGCCGGCACCTTGAACCCATTGCTGCTCCGTGTAAGGGACGAGGATTCATTGATAATTTCTTTGATGGCATTGTCCATGCTCTGCGCTTCTCTCAGCTCAAGCTCAGCGAGCTCTAGTCTTTGGAGCTCACGGGCCTTTTCTTCCTCGCTTTGTCTTTCCTCTTGAATCTGCTCGTCCAGAAGGATGTCGTCGCTATCGCTCTCGCTGTCGTCGCTATCGTCGCTGTCATCAGAGTCACTATCGTTGTCGTCTTCCTCGGCTTCTACTTCCTCTTCGTCGCGATCTTCTTCATCGAGAAGATCGCCCTTTTCTTCTTCATCTCCGGTGTCAAACTCTCCATCGCTGCTCTGGTTTCTCATTTCCTCTAAGAAGTCTGAGTCATCACTGCTGTCATAGTCATCGAATTCAGCTTCAGAAACAACCTTACTGTCCAAGCCTTGCGCCTGTGTATTGGTCGAATTGTACACCTGAAGAGCAAGCATGGCGGAGCGAATATCGGTGAAAGGGTCAAGGTTCACAGAGGCAACGTCGTTGAAGCCCGAAAATGTCACTTCAATATTGAAGCGCACGCTCATGGGCAATGGTTGCTTCTTGCAGCAAATATAATACTTCAAGAATACCAAAAAGCCCTCGAGGGTCTTGACTCCCTTCTCAAGAAGCTTCTCCTTGGCGACCTTACGGATCTGGACCGAGTTCAATAAGGTACACACCAAATTGAGCCGGAAATAATCGTCCGACGGATCCACTTCCACCATAGAGTCTGGAAGAGGAAGATTATTAGGATGTTCAAAGCAGACCACCTTGAAGAGAAGGTCAATGATGCATTTGAACGAGATCACCTTACGGTTGAACAACGCCGCAAAAAACTTCATGTGAGCAATTCGAGAATTATTCTGGCGGTAGTCGTTGAGCTCTAGGCCACGAATTACGTTTTCGGTCAACGCATCAATCACAATAGGGATCAAAAATGCATTCTTCTTGTCGAGGCGTTTAAGAACCTCAGCCATAAGCTCTAACCGATCCAGAATCAATTCCTCCGGTTTTGTATAAACCGCCAAAAACGCTTCTTGTGCATCCAGACTGTAGGCAAAGTTGATCTTTGAAAGCAAATCGGGAACATACGTATGATCGTGCGCCTCCACTAATCTTCTAAGTACCTGGAACACGAATTCGTACATCGGGGCCATCTCCACTTCAGGGCGTATTTCCTTTGCCTTTTGAGAGGTGAAGGAATTAACAATCAAAAACATATTGCGCAACGCGAGCTTCTCATTGACCGTGAGCTTGTCACTCTTTGATTGAGCTTGTAGCAAGTCAAGCATCTGTTTTGTAGTCTCAGCATATTCTGGCTCAAAGAGAAGGAACTTTCCGCACCGTTCGTAAAACACCAGAAGAATGTCGACATTTCCACGGTCGCCAATATCCATGGTCATTTTCCTCACCTTGTGGAACACCACGTGGAACGGCACGAGTTTGAACTTGACGAGCTCGATGAAGAAATAGAGGTTTTTGAAGTTGATGGACCCGTGATACATCAGCGAGCGAAAACCCCGATCAAGGGCTTCTACCAACTCGACTATGAGATCGGGGAAAAACGCGGCATTGACCTTGAGAAACCGCGCGTGGTAGTTGAGGGAGTCTGTTTTGCGTATATCCAAGAAAAAACGGAGGATTTTGTTCCGCGTAGCCTTGTTGTACGGAACCATGCAATGTAATTCTGCGGTGACGCGATCGACATCTTCTTCAGATGCAATTGCATCCAAACGCTCAACAAAGAACACCACCTTCTCACCTTCGGTAAGGCGGGCGTATTTGGAAGAGAGCTTACTCTTGTTGTAGGTTTGACAAAGCTCGTCGTAAGGCACAAACTCGGTGTAGAAGCTCTTCTCCCGTGCATCGTCCCACCACCCTTTGGTGTCGGCAGTTTTGACCACCACTTCCGTTTCCTTACCGGCAGTAGGCTCCTCAAATGTAGGATAAGCAACGCCAAACACTTCGCACAAGTATTCAACTTGCGGCGCGAAATACTGCTCGAGGTCAGTCTTCTGCTGTAGTTCGTGATGAAGATCATCGAGAATGCGGCCGGTGCGAATAGAAGCTTTCAAGTCTCGCTGAGTGAGAGTTGCCACCTGGTCATGGAGCGAACAAAACACCTCCACCACCTTTGTGGTGTAGATGGTGAAGATCTGCAAGAGTGCCACGCGAAAATCATCTTCAACCACATCATTCTTTGACCGGAGATTGTTGACGTACCGTTTGCAGAACGAAATCACAATCGGGAGCGAGTATCCATGGGCAATGTCGTGCGACATGGTGTCTTTGATCAACGGAACGAAAATGGGTTCCGTACCGAGCTTGGAGTAGAACTTGAGCCCGGTAGAGTTTAAAAGCGCTTTCTCACACTGGTCAAACCGAGTGCCGATGCCCACAAGCAGCAATTCAAAGAGAATTCGGAGAAGAGAGCGCAGCACCAGCACCGCATCGTCGCCTTCTCTGCTCAACACCTGGTTTACGATTCCCAGAAGAAGTGGTGGGGTAAAAGAAACGGGGAACCGCTGGTGGAGGGCCGAGACGATGGTCACAGCTGCATGGACATCGTCTGGCTTTGTCAGCTTGACAATGCTTTCGGAAACCGCAGTAGAAACCTCGCTGATGTACTTTTCCAAGCTGAGGGTCGCGATGTCCTTCAAAACGCTCAGACATTGGGGTGCGTTGAGTGAGGTGCGGATCTTCTTAATGAAGCCGGTGTTTTTCTTCAAGGACGAGTCCAACTTTCCTGGCGGCAAGCATTCTTCGCCGCGCCACGCCCGCTCGTTTTTTTGTTTGACTTCGAGTGTGTTTGTGGCCTCCATGAGAAGAAGTACAAGTAGGTGAGATTCGCACTGCGCACATAGGCCATTATCTACACTATTGAAGTGCACAAGTCACTACGAAACTGGGTCGACATGGGATAGATTGCAAGGGTGAAGGAATCGCCTATATATGGTATGTGTATTCTCTGGGCACGGATTTCAGAATCGGAAAGTAAACCGTGTAAGCTTTAGGTGCACCAGATCGAGTGAAGAATATGGGCAGGACCTCTAAGAGACGTAGAACACGCGTTGTGCAATCAGCCAGTGCGGTTGACGTACGAATCCGTACTTATTGGGGCGAACAAACTTGACTGACTTGACGAACTTGACAAACTTGACGAACAAACTTGACGAACGAACTTGACGAACGAACTTGACTAACTTGACTAACTTGACGGATCGTTCACCTGAACGTACTTCACATACATATACCCATACGCCAGTCCCGAACAACATACCCGTAGCTTGAGCAACAACCCGTACTTTCTCTAACACGCCCCCCACCAACCTCACAATGCACCACCTCACCCGCGCATCCTCATTATACTCTACACATGTCCCAAATGTACGGTTATGCTATTTACAATAATGGCTGCGTGCCACGCACCCTATGGTACACGGTTCCCTTGGGAAGACCGTACTCCGCCCGCACGCGGCCCACGCTGCGGTCAAACTGCTGTCTCCACACATGCGCACCCACAGCAGTCAAGCCATGGTCGGAAGAAAACGCACGAATGTCAAACGCCTCGCGCTCCACCGCCGCCGGCGCGATGGGGCCCGCCTGGCGGAAGACCCACAAACATGCTCTCTGCACGCCAGCGTTCTTCTCCGGCACAAGCGGCACGTACGGCGTGAACACGGACTCGGGGTGCGCCATAAGCTTGGCAGCGGAAATGGTGTTGTCGGCGTAGTCCAACGGCACGTTGGCCAAGCCGTAGTGCAACGTGGTGGAGAACGAGTTGGTGGCCAAGTCCGGGGTGTCTGGGTTCACCACCAACACGGTGTACAAGCCGCTGGCGTCCGCCGGGCGGAAAAACTCTTGCACCTCGACGGTGGGGGGTCTGGCCACGGCAAACGCAGGCAACATGCTGCCCGGCTCGACCCAGTCGCCAAACTCGGCCTTGGTGTTGTGCGCAAACTTGACCCGCACGTCCACCGCCGGCTCCAACGTGGGCAAGGTGTCGGGAATGACCCGCAACTGCTCCAATCTCTGCATCGTCACCATCAACGCGTACGACTCCCATTTCTGCTGCAAAAAGCGGCGGTACACCGGCTGCGTGCGGTCCACGTTGTTTAAGTCGAACGTGGCGCGGTGGAGCACCTCGGGGTTGGCGGTTTCTGCCTCCACGAGCAACTGCTCCAATTCAGAAGTAGACAACTGGTCCTTGCGCTCGGCAATGGTTTTGTAGACGGCAGCAGCGTCCTCCTGCAAAATGGAGTACGCAGAGCCAAAAACCTCGTCGATATGGAGTGGCGAATGGTAGCCGGCGCGTACACGGTCGTCGGCGATAGAGGTAGGGCCCGATTCACCAATTCCGGAGAAAAGGTCGGCATGCACCTTTTCGTTGGCGATTTTCAAGGACGCCAGACGGTTCAGAAACTCGCTCCACACGCCGCGAGCGGCACTTTTGCTCGAGAATAACCGGGCTAGTCTTAGACTCATGGGGTGGTGAAGTAGTAGCTGGTCTTGTGGCACAGAATTTTTTCCGCATCCGCACACCGTGGAGTTCTGGTGTTTACGCACGACCTCTGCGGCCGGGGACTATAAAATACCCTTTGGGACCATGGCGGCAGAAAAATGTGCGGGACGGGATATTTTGTGATTTGGCGCTAAATAGGGAACTGGGCTTTGTTGGCGTGTGTGGTGATCGGGTAATTGTGTGATTGTGGGTTCACTGGCAATTGTGGTGCGTATGTTTCTCACTAGAAGCCTGTAGTGCGTACTCGATGTGCCACTACTAGCACCCCTGTTCCTCGCATTATACCAGCACATACAAATTATAAGCCGAAGTTCTACCACCTCGTAGGCTGTTGAAACAAACACCTCCACACATACTGCGGGTATCACCTCCAGCACGGGTAAATATCGGACCACGGCTGGCTACGGCAAGGAGGTCCGGGTGTAACAACCGTGGTGGTCTGGGTGTTTATCGAATGGTGTATGGGTGTTTTGATGGTGGTGGTGCACGGGTTTCCATCCTCCATTATGTAATTGGTTATGTCAGCGGCGGTGCCGTGTTTGTGGAGCAACCACAAAAGTAAAACTGAGCCACTCTATTTAGCGAAACGGTGCTATTAGCGCTGCCAAAGTCGTTCTGTTTCGTTTTGGGAACTTGTCAATGTCAGCCACTGTCTCCAGGTATATGCCGGCATTCAATTGCCGATGCCGCAACCGTGCCGATTACGGCCTCAGAAGCAACTCATCCAGCTTCGTCCGTTAACTAGTCAAGGCGTTCAGAACGGCCGGGATTTTCTCAGAAATCCGGCTCTGGTAGTTGCGGTTTCGTCACGGTAACCTTTCAAGGTACTTCGAGCAGTACAGGCAGATGACTCTTCGCATCGATGCGAGTTCCAGCCCCACCTACACCAGAATGAAACAAACGTAGAATTACAAATTATAAAATGGCGACATCTTCCAGATATGGCCTGCTGTGGTACTGGTGCCGAAGAACATCTGCCTGAGACGTATAATTATGGCATATGCATGGGGTTAGCGATAGCAGCCGGTCAAACTGTAGAGGGTCAGAAGCATCCATGCGGGGGAACAAACCAGCGACAACCGCATTTGTGGAGCTGCTTGGAGATGGGGCATTCATGAGAAACTGAAAGCGCTCTATGGAGCGAGGGTGGGAAGGAATGGAAAAGAAAGTATATGTGGAGAAAGGAACGATGAGAATGACTATATGTGCCCCCAGGAATTTGGAGGTCCTAGCAGTAATTGACCCGGAGTCAGATGCGATCAAAAAAGCCTAAATGCCGTTTGTGATCTGCGGCAACCATTTCTCGTCGACTCATACTCATGACCAGAACGGCATTCGCGCGCGGCGTCTAAGTGCGGGATGACAAAAATCAGCGTTTTCGGCGGTGGTGGTTTAGAACAGACACTGGGAGGTTCCATTTTTCCATTTTTACTTTTCTACGCCACTGCGGCCATCACAACACTGTCGCTCCAGCCCACAGCCATGGCTAGATTCGGGCAAATTTGCAGGAATGGACATATGCAATCTATATATATGGTTGCGAGACAAGAAATTCACCTCCTGGTACGGGCACGGCCGGACCTGCGCGGCTCAAGGCGTTCACCATCGCGAAACAGGCAACAGAAGCCACATTTTACTGCATGTGCAACACTGGTGCACCAATGCCACGTGGGGGAACGACAGCAGAGAGCGACAACGTAGCAACGATGGAAAAAAAATGCCCTTCACGTTGGTGAAACAGCGCCTGCAGCAGCGTGGTCATGGCCATGGTTGCAGCGGTGGATTTGCAATTACGAGATGGCGGGTGTACTCGCTTCGCACGGAATATGTACCGAAGAAGTTCGCGCGCAGCCGCCCGCAGAAACGGCAATGGTCACTCAAGTCAAGCGGGCGAGAACCGCCGTGGACCAGGAGCGGAAACTGGGATCGCCGTTACACGCGTGGTCACCGCCTAACCGCTCCAGGTTCTCTCATGGATGAGATCGCCTGAAGAGTCTGGCTCTGTAGCAGCGTATCCGGCCTCCGAAGCATCACCAGCCACGGTCCAAACTGCGCTCCCCGAGCGGCTCGCTCTACAATTTGTTAAACTCCAGTGCCAGCGGGTGCGCCACCGCGACGTTGGGACTCAACTCGATGAGCCGCGATTGCAACGCAAGCGTATAGTCGCGCAACTGCAAGTTTTCCTGGCGCAACTCCTCGATCGTCTTGTGCAACTCTGCCACCTCCGCCGCCGTGGCCTCAAGCTCCTTGACGTAAATCTCCCGCCGCTGGCGAAACGCCTTCTGCGCGTTTCTGTTCTGCGCCGCCCGCTTGGTGGTCGACACCGCACGCCGCGCGCCTTTTTCGCGCTCCGCCGTAGGCTCGGCCGCCTTGGCCGCGGGCGGGACTGCAGGCGCGCCCGCGCCCACTGCTTCGGTTTCGGGCGGGTGCACAAACTCGGTGCTGGGCGGGCGCACAAACGCCGGGTCTATCCGGGCGGGGTCTTTCCACGAGTATTGATCGTTCATTATTGGCTCTATGGGTCAGAATTCGGCTTCCGGGACGTGGGAAGCAGTAGTGGGAAGCAGTAGAGGGTCACAGCGGGTACCGCAATAGTGAGTGGTGGTAGAACAGGGGGATCACAGAGCAGTTTGGGGCAGGTACTGAAAACGGCCACAAAGAACTTGCAAGAATCGCTCGAGCGGTACTTTCAAAACACAGCGAATTAGCGTACTGGATCGGGTATGGTGGGATGAAGTCTGCCGGTGTGTGGGTGGCGGACTTGGGGGGAGATGTGAATGTGGGTGCAAACGTAGTGAGAGAAGGTTATGTAATAAATGACAAAGC
>JAKUAN010000145.1:0-14488 GCA_030674715.1 Clavispora phyllophila
GCCAACAGGGTCCACTGTGGAAAAAGCCGTGCCTCCCCCACCCCAGCACCCATGCACGTCGCCGACCCCGGCCCATTTTTCCCAGTAGAGTGGGCTACTCCGCCCCCCCTGCACACCACAATGGGCTATGCGCACCCGCCTGCACTTCCTCACCTCTATCACACTGACAATCATTTCTATTAATACATCTTCTGCCACCTCTGCCACAACACACCGATGGGACGAAGAAAAATCAAGATCCAGCCGCTCAACGACGACCGCAACCGCACAGTCACGTTTGTCAAGCGCAAGGCCGGCCTCTTCAAAAAGGCGTACGAGTTGGCGGTGCTCTGCCAGGTGGACTTGGCGGTTATCATAGTCGGCAACAACAACAAGGTGTACGAGTTTCTGCTGGTGGACACAAAGCCGTTGCTCGAGTGCTACCACGCGCGCGCGCCGCACGAGCTGAAGCTGCCGGAAAACTACGGGCCCTACAAGAAAAAGGCGCTGTTGGCGCTGAAGGCCATGGCGGACGCCGACGGGCCCGACATGGACGACGCCGCGTCCGCCGACGACGGCGTCGACTACGACTCCGACACCCCGGAGCCCAAGCGCCGCAAGCCGGAGCCGCCGCAGCCGCAGCCCAACCCGCCGCCGTACCACGCGCCCAAGCAAGACGACGTGCCCCAGCGGCCGGTGTTGCGGGTGCAGATCCCGGTCGACGCCAAGTCGGCCGAGGACGCGGAGAAGACCATCACCGCGCACACCGCCAAGAAGGACATGCTCGCGCCGCCCGAGCTCCCGAACATCTACAAGTTGAAGAGCCCGGTGGACGCGTTTGGCAAGTTGCGCAGCCCGGAAACCCACCGCATGCCCGCCATCACCGCGCTCTCGCAGCCGTCGCCGTCGGAGCAGTACCCGCCGGCCATTCTCCCCACCCCCGTGTTCAACCAGTTTGCCGCCTACGGCAACGCGCCGCCCAGCGCCCACCCGGTGCTGCCCCCCGACGACCACCCGCGGTCCAAGCCGCCGATGCAGCTGCACTACCCGCCGGAGCAGGCGCTCATGTCCGCGCTCCCCTCGCGCTACGTCAACGACATTTTCCCGTCGCCGCTGACGTTGTACCCGCCGCAGGAGTGGCCCACGGGGCTCACGCCGTACCAGTCCAACATGCCCCACTACTTTGTGTCCATGGTGCCGGGCTCCGCCGCGCTGCCGGTGCCGGTCAATGCGGCGTATCTGGGCCAGCGCCCGCTGGTGCAGCCCCCACGACAGTACCTGTACCCGCAGCCGCCGCCGCCGGACCCGCCATACCGCGACTATAAGAAGAGCGGCTAGTACCCCACGGGCGTCCTCTCACGGCGTCCTCCCCACTGGCCGCCGTGCCCCGCGACCTTTCGCCTAGAACACTCCACCGCCACGGCCCAGACTCGTCTCCGGCCGTGCTTCCTGGCCCCGCTGCTGCCACTGTGCTCCCTCCGCTCGCCGGTGAGTCGCTCATTTTTCTTGCCTATATTGGCCCCGACAGACTGACCCGTGTGGCTATAGAACAACCCACTGGCCCATTGCGCTCTGCGCCGTGTCCGGCTGCCCACTGTGAGGCACCGGACTGTGTATTTTACTCATCAAACGGTATATTGTGACTATTGCAGTTTTATTGCTCTGTACAGTGTGGCAAACGATGCTTCCTTAGTAGTGGGCTCTGCACTCGTAGCGCCGGATATCCTATCATTCCTCTCACCATTCTCACCACTCTCATTCCCTACTACTCAATGCCTTCGCGCATGTAATTCTACGTTCCACCTAAAACGAAATATCCCTGCTAGCAACATTTCTGTGGTAACAACATTTCTGTAACATTCCTGGCTAAACAGATCCCTGGCTAAACAGCTCCCTGGTTAAATTCCCTGGCTAAACTCTCTGGCTAAACTCCCTGGCTAAACTCCCTGGCTAATACTCGTACGGTGATGCTAGGGCTCGCGCCCTAGCCAGTCACGTGCGCGCTTACACCACGCCGCGCCAGTGCCAGTACCTCCGAGCCTGCACCCAGCCGGTGGTCGCAGCGTCTGCCACCGCGAGAAAAAATCTCAATTTTCCACCCTCACAGAAGTTGTTTGAAAAATTTTCTTTCTACTCCATCAGGCTAACCAGTTAACATGAAGGTATGTCGTAATCCACTGCCACAACCCAATCTCAGCAAATACATCCGCATTCCCCTTGATTCCACATGATTCCCCCGCTTGGCTGCGCATCCCGCTCCTGTTCCGGTTTTATTCAAATCACCTCCTCCACCATATTCACCTTTCTTCTTCCCATTTCCTCCGCCATGAGATTGGCCTCTCCACAAAAAAAAAACTCATACTAACAGTCACAGTTGAACATCTCTTACCCAGCCAACGGTACCCAAAAGTGTATCGACATTGAGGACGAGCACAAGTTGCGTGCCTTCTACGACAAGCGTATGGGCCAAGAAGTCGAAGGTGACTCTGTCAGCGACGAGTTCAAGGGTTACATCTTCAAGATCACCGGTGGTAACGACAAGCAAGGTTTCCCAATGAAGCAAGGTGTGTTGCACCCAACCAGAGTCAGATTGTTGTTGTCTGAAGGTCACTCTTGTTACAGACCAAGAAGAGCTGGTGAGAGAAAGAGAAAGTCCGTCAGAGGCTGTATCGTCAACCAGGACTTGTCTGTCATTGCTTTGGCTGTTGTCAAGCAAGGTGAGGCTGACATTGAGGGTTTGACCGATGTCACCACCCCAAAGAGATTGGGTCCAAAGAGAGCCAACCACATCAGAAAGTTCTTTGGTTTGTCTAAGGAAGACGATGTCAGAGACTACGTTGTCAGAAGAACCGTCGAGAAGAACGGCAAGACCTACTCCAAGGCTCCAAAAATCCAAAGATTGGTCACCCCTCAAAAGTTGCAAAGAAAGAGAGCTTTGAAGGCCAAGAAGATCAACAGCGCCATCAAGCAAAGAGATGCTGCTGCTGAGTACGCTCAATTGTTGGCTCAACGTTTGCACGAACGTAAGGCTGAGAGAGCTGAGATCAAGAAGAGAAGAGCTTCTTCTTTGAAGGCTTAAGTTAGCATCCCCTTTTTTATAAAACCCCCTCTAATTGGTACATTACTGTATAAATTACCTTGTTTCCATGGTGTAGTTGTTGGCGTGCGCTCTGTGTTCTTTCACACGGATGGGGGGGGCGAGTTTATCCACCGGGTTTCCCCGTTAAATGCCTGTTCTATCTTGGGATCCCTTTAATCCTACTTTCATAATGTGCATCTTGACAGTCTTACCCATATCTCATCTACAATCACATTACATATTCCTATTCCATTCCTGATTATACTTGGGGCCCCATCGTTACTCTCTTGGCTTGTGCGTGCTCCTCCTCTTCTTCAGACCGCTCCCGCTTTTTCACCAATCTCTTGATGTTCTCGTACACCTGGTCGGTGGTCAAGTTGGATGAGTATGTGAAGTTCTTCTTCATGAAATTGTCCTGCTGTTCTTTGTAGCTAGGATCCCGCAACAACACGCGCAAGTGGTTATCAAACTGCAGCTCGGCGATTTTCTTTCCGGTGATGGGACACTGAATTGTTCTCTCGGTTGTCTTCTTTTTCTTCAACCGGCTCTCTCCAGCAGCCCTGATCTTCATTCCCTTGGGAACTTTATGCTTCGCAACTGAATCTGCCGTGGCTTCTTCTTTGGCGTCTGGAAGTGATTCCTTCACTCCATTATCCTCTGTCTGTGGTGTGTCTTCGTCTTGAGCAGGAGCTTTGGTTTCTTGAGCCAACTCGATCTCTTTGGACCGGGTTTCCAAAGATCTGTACATAATCTCATCTCTACTGGTGGGTAGCGACAACTCCGAAACTTCATCGATGGCACTGAAATTGACCTTGGCCACAAGCGCAAAATCTTGCCAGTCAATAGAGGCAAAATGAAGCTGAGTTTGTTTGGCCTGTTCTTCTTTAGCCTTAGTCTCCACCTTGTGCTTCTTTTCGTAAACTGCGCGGGCATAGCTGCTCTGAAAGAGCTCTTCCTTGTTTGCATGAAGACTTTGGCTGAGTTTTTCCTTGCCGTCGGCGCTCGTCGCAGTCTCTACGATCACGGAATATTGTTTGACGTATTGCTGAAACAACAGATGCAAAGTGTGGTTTTTGTTGAGGAACGCAAACTGTCTCCGTTTTCCCTTCCTTTCCATGTGTCGGCGCAAAGCGTCAATGTGGTTTTCTGAGTTGCACGCAATATACAATGCAGCAGTCTTGATCATCTCATTGTCGTAGTTCGACACTGGAGGAAATTGGGTGAGAAACACGAAATCGCGTGGTTTGGATGTCTTTGGGTCATGGTTCTGAGGTTTTTCCGTTCCATTTGGCGTCGCCACTGTTGTTGGTTCTAGCTGTTGCTTGTAGTAGGCGTGAAACTGGTCGGATTCCTGTAAGAAGGAAAACTTGCCGTCCTTATCGTTTTCGAGAAGCTTGGCTTCAAACGAAATTCCGTTTTTCAACACATATTTGGCGGTTTTCTCGATTGTCTCCTTCAAAGATGCTGGAGGTTCACTCATAAGCTGGTACTGTAGTAGTAGTTCATCGTTCTAGTGCTGTAGCACTGCAGAAAATGGGATCACGTGATTAGACTGAATGATAGCAGCGGGATAAACAGGGTATGGACGGCATATAACTCATATCGGTACACCGAGGATGTAAGGGGAAAGTATTGGCGGAACATTTCAATTTGTAGCGGTGAAGTGTAACAAAATGAGCCGTAACCTCGGGTTTCACTGCGCCATATTTCCTCTCTTAATATAGCCAAAACAGAATTCCCTAACAATTGGCATCCTGGCCGAGTGGTCTAAGGCGCCAGGGTAAGGTTACCTTACCATACATTCCTGGTCTCTTCGGAGGCACGAGTTCGAACCTCGTGGATGTCAATATTTTTTTCCGTGATCCAATCTGGACCAACGAGGGTCTGAACACCCCAACGTAATTTTTTTTTTTTGAGAGATAGAGCCTGTCAGAGGCCCAATGCCCGTGTTGTGTGTGTTGTTGGTGTGTTGATGTTTTTCCCAACATTTCGTGCCCGTGGTCGGGTAGCAGAATCGGCCCAGACATAAAAAAAAATTGGACCGGCGCATCACGTGCTCGTATCCACGGTACTGCTTAGGCACAAGTGTGGAAGCACATTTACCCCCACAATCTGCAGCGGATATGGCAAGGCCCAGCAAAGGAGCAGAAACAGAGGCCGAAGGTGTTTTGGAATCTGCAGCAGGTGACACCTCGCTCGCGTACGACAGCCACTACGAGAGTTGCGACAGTGACACCGATTCGCTCACGGAAGATCTCGACCAGATCGGACGGTTCAACCTTTCACGGCTCCTGGAGTATTTAAACAGAGACAGTCTCCCCAATCTCCGCAACCTTCCCACCTTTTCCAACTTCCCCAACCTCCCCAACCTTCCACCGTTGCCCACTTTCCCCCATTTGCCGTCTGCGCCCAACTTGCCGTCGTTTGACCTTCCTGACGTTTCCAAGTACATCTCGCAGTATGTGGCCAACGTCACCAAGCGGGCCAACTCCGAGAAGGACAAGTTCTCGCTGGAGGCGGAAGAGCGCTTGGCCAACTCGCTCAAGATTGCGCTAGCGACGCGGATCCAAATGTCCTCATTTCTCTGCGACTTGCGCGACGGGATCTCGCTCCAGGCGGCCATCGACCGGCTCCAGCCGCTCACAGATGTGGTGCACGAGGCCATTACACTCCCTGTGGACGACGAGTCGGACGCCGATCTGGAAATCGAGACGGAACCGGTGGGCGTGGCCAAAATCGTGAACCAGGAACAGCCGCTCATCACCGAACTTGTGTTTCCCGAGGCGCGGCGGCGTGGTCCGAAGCGCAGCAAAAGTGCGGCTCGGGCGAGGCTGGTGCAGCTAGTCCGGGCCGAAAGCATCTTGTCGGACGAATACGAGAGCAGTGTGTACACCGGAAGCGACTTGGACCATGTGGAGGAGCTCACGGTGGAAGAGGCGCGGGCGTTGACGCACTTGGACTCGCTCGAGGACTTCTACAAGGAGGATCTTCTCCGGAAAAAAATCCAGAACATCCAGAACCTCGACAACCTCAACCAGCGGCTGAAGAACAAGTTGGTGACCAAGCTTATGATGGGCAACTACTACAAGTACATCAACGAGAAGCTTCTGCTGGAAAAGGGGCTCTCGTTGAACGGCCACGGCAACTTGCTGTTGCAACTGCACCCGGGCAACCTCGAGCACTACGTCAAGCATGACAAGACACCTGATGACCCCACGCATACGCCCCAGCATAATGACGACACGGACATGGACCGCGCGCAACCCAGAAAGGGTGATGGAAGTGACGAAGATGACGGAAGCGAGGGAGAAATCGACGACGGAGACGACGAGGTGGTGCTTTCTGAACAGGACCAGATCCCCACATACCACGACAGAAGCAACGGCATATTGGGGTGCAGCCACTACCAGCGCAACTGCAAGTTGGAGTGTCCCACGTGCCTCGAGTGGTACACCTGCCGCTTCTGCCACGACCACGACCACGCCGACCATAAGCTCCAGCGGGCGGAAGTGAAGCACGTGCTCTGCATGAAGTGCAACGTTCCCCAGGTGCCCGACACTAACTACTGCATCAACTGCGAGGAGGAGTTGGCGGTGTATTTCTGCAGCAAGTGCGTGTTGTATGACAACGACCCGGGCAAGGACATCTACCACTGCGACAAGTGCGGCATCTGCCGGCTTGGGCTCGGGTTGGACAAGGACTACTTCCACTGCGACGAGTGCAACATCTGCTTGTCCATCGACTTGAAGGAGCACCACCGGTGCGTCACCAACACCACCCACTGCAACTGCCCCATCTGCAACGAGTACTTGTTCACCAGCGTCAGCAAGGTGGTGTTCATGAAGTGCGGGCACCTGATCCACGAGGCGTGCTACGATGAGATGGTCAAGCACTCGTACAAGTGTCCCATCTGCAAGAAGACCGTGGTCAACGCCGACACCCAGTTCCGTATTCTTGACCAGGAAATCCGCCAGCAGCCGTTGCCGGCGCCGTACAACATGTGGCGGTGCATCATCAGCTGCAACGACTGCAAGGGCAAGAGCAACTGTGCGTACCACATTATGGGGCTCAAGTGCAAGTACTGCAAGAGCTACAACACCATTCAGCTCAAGTTGATCAAGCCGGAGGAGGAGGAGGAGCGAGGAGAGGAGGATGTGGATGTGGACAACGAGCGGATTGTAAGCATGCGGCTCATCAAGACCAATCTCAGCTCCAACTTTGTGATTGACGAGCAGCAGGACAAGGAGAACGGCGACGCGCACTACTCGTCTGACTCGGACGACGAGTTTGAGGAGGACGACCAGGAACCGTTGGGGAACATTGTGAGCTTCAAGCGGGTGACCCATGCGATTCTCGGCAACAAGGAGGTGGACCGCAAGTCCATCACGGGGATGTTCCAGGAGTTTATCAACAGTTCCATCATCAACTCTGCGTAGGCGGTGGAGTGCCTGTAGCCGTTGCCGTCACCTCACCGTCGCCGTCACTTCTTCTGCTTCATAGTGTCCATTTACGAGGTATACGACTTTGCCGAGTAGATGCTATCAGTATGCCACATACTACCAGCTACTGCCACCATACTATCAGCTACCAGCTACCAGCTACTGCCACCATACTATCAGCTACCCGCTACCAGCTACTACCCACTACCAGCTACTTCTACCTCCAGCTAGTGGCTATACTCGCCAATTATTTCCTGCTACCGTTACAGACTAATTAGATATCCTGTCACCAGTTGCATGGCTAAGAGAGGCTACACAGACTGCGATACCCAGAGCTGTACAGAACTACACTACTCCAGCTATACATCTACCCAGCTTCCTGCTACGTCCAGCTTCCTGCTATGCCCAGCTGCCCGCCGCCTATTGCTCCTACGTCATCTTCCACGGCGCCTGTTGGGATCCGGCATGTTTTGCGGTTGGGCCTGTAGGGACCCCAACATGCGGGCGTTGGGCGCGAAGTCCGGGGAAGTTGAGCCACGGCAGTATTCCGCGCCAGCGCCCAGCAATGGTGAAGAGTAACGATACCGGCCGAGCCAGGGGCCAGTGGAGTGGCAGGCTGTCCCGACAAGACGCTCCGCCCACGGCGGTGGAAGACGAACGAAGCACCATTGGCATGTGCACGTGACCACGTCGGTGGGCATATAGAGACGCACCAAATATAGAGCAACCCACAGAGCCGTGGGAAATACGAACGCAACCGCACAAACCACGCCGGCGGGCGGTGGTGGTGTGGGACAAAAGCGGCTGCCCATTTGAGTACGGGAAATACAAAATAAAAATAAATAAAACAAAAAACAACCCGTTCTCCAACCCGTTCCCCACCCCGTTCCCCAACCCGTCCCTCTGCGCTATTCTCGGCCGTGCAGAATATGGTCCGCCAGGCAGGAATAGGTGGCCCGTCCTTGATTTGGTGCGCCTGTCATTTGTACGAGCAAACGAATACTCTGTTTCACCACAACATTGGCTCAGCCTGCGCCTCCGAGGTCTTCTTCCGGGCATTTGCATTTGTGCATTTTCTGTTCTCCAACCTTGTCCCCTGCGTCTGCGCCCGCGTCGCCCCTTCTCCCCCCGGCTGTGGTCTACTACTCACGATAGCGCAATCGTGCTGATGCCATGAATTCGCTCAAGAAGTTGGTGGTTTCGCTCGAACCGTTCTACTCCGGCCCCGACGCCGAGTGCCTACCGCCGTTGATCGAGGATCCGGAGTCGGAAAACGCCCCGGCGCCGGAAAAAAAACCCCAGCTGGACGTTGCCGCCGGCGACTCCCACCCCGCTGCGTCCCCGTGGCTCTCTGTCGCCTACACGCTCTTCATGCGCCCCGTGCTCCTCGTGTGGCTCCTCGTCACGTTCCCGTTGACCTACTTTTTCCGGCTGCCGTCGCCGGTCATCGACAACGGCGGCGAGGAAAAGACGCTGGCCGCGCTCGACGAAAAGGCCCAGATGTTGAAGCAGGAAATCATCATGGCCAACCACGTCAAGTCGCCCACGGCGCTGAAGTACATCATCCCGCCGCCGCCGCGGCTCTTCCCGCTCTCGCGCAACCCGGAAAAACGCCGCCGCCGCAAAACGCTCATTTTGGATCTAGACGAAACCCTCATCCACTCGCTCTCGCGCGGCGCCCCGCGCTCGCTCGGGTCGTCGGGCTCGTGCCACACCATCGAGCTCAAGGTCAACAACATCGCCACGCTCTACTACGTGTACAAGCGGCCGTACTGCGACTTCTTCTTGAAGGAGATCTCCAAGTGGTTTGACCTCAGCATCTTCACCGCGTCGGTGCGCGAGTACGCGGACCCGATCGTGGACTGGCTCGAGAGCGACCTCGTGGACCACAAGAACTCCGCGGCGCCCCAGCGCATCTTCACCAACCGCTACTACCGCAGCGACTGCACCTACCGCCCGGGCGTGGGCTACATCAAGGACTTGTCTAAGTTCTACCCGAAGGACGACGACTTGAAGAACGTCATCATCTTGGACAACTCGCCCGTGAGCTACGCGTTCCACGAAAACAACGCGGTGATGATCGAGGGCTGGATCAACGACCGCAGCGACCGCGACTTGCTCAACCTTCTACCGATGTTGACCAGCTTGAGCCTCTGCATCGACGTGCGGTTTATGTTGGGGCTCCGAAGCGGCGAGAAACTTTTCGAGAATTCTTAATATAATGAGACCATGAATGCGTATACATATGTGCCGGTGACGTGTAGTGATGTAGGGAAAGACTGTATGGTTTCAGTGGGATAACAGGTCATGTCGCAATGATCGTTTGGCAACTGTAGCTGTACTTGCGGCAACTCTCGATAACGCACTTGGTTCGGTGGATGGCCGCGACGGCAAGCCATTGGTCAGCAAAACCTACCATACTGGGTCCCAAAATCTGATCATCTGCGAATTTTACTTGTAGCTTACAATCTAATGATCTACTAATCATACTTATAGCTTACTGGGCCCCACATTCTAATGGTCTACGAATAGGGTATCGGTGTTTCTGGCGCAAAACCGCATGGCCACGCTTTGACTATTTATTTTGCATTTCCGTATATTCTTGTTTGATGGTTGTGTTCGCATCCCAGTAGCATTTTCAACATATTACGTCCAAATCGCACAATAAGTGCAAACGGATAATCTCCAACGCTGCCGATTAATTGCAAGTCAAACACCCTCGTCTCTAAAACATTACCCGGCTACAAAAACACCCACAAGTATTCTGAAATCAGCAAAAAGTAATTTCTTACCCCTCTGTGGCCGTGTTTCCAACCCATCACCGGAAACGGCACCTTACATTTTCATCTTCGCGCTTCACTACTGCAACATGCTGGATCTTCCGTTAGAACAAATATTGGCCAATCTCGAGGCACATGCAGACTTGCCCCGGTCTCTCAATGAGTTGGGGACATTGCTAAGACAAGAAAATACCAGAGCCGATCCTGTGGCACAAAAGTGCGTGTCCCATGCGCTTGCGATGGCCCCCACCGAGCCACTCGAAGTTCTCCGGGTGCTAGTGAACTTCTGCGCCGACAACGACGCAAACAGATTGTCCTTGGTGTCCGGCGACGTTGGCGTGGGCGAATTCTGGTCCTGGCTCTTCACGCAGTTGCACCAAGCGTCCGACTCGGACGTGTGCACGCGGGCCATTCTACTTTTGGGCCAGTTCATCCACAATATCGACGAGGCGGCCATGGCCACGGCCGTCGGGGCGCTCGTGGCAAAAGGAGCGGTCGACGCCGTTCTAGCATACATAAACCAGACCCACGATGCAACAGTAATGGAGCTTCTTGCCGAGTTTTCGTCGGTCAAGCCCACGGCGGTTCTGACCCAGCAGTTGGAGTGGATAGTCGCGGCGGCGGGGGAAATCGACGCCGAGGACGATGATGCTGGCGAGGCGCTCGACCACGCGTCGCGGGCCATCTTCAACGCCACCAACGTGGACGACAGGAGTGGCGTGGCGGTGGTTCCGGCACTCTACCGGCTCATAGGGGCTATTCCTCGGGACACCGCCAACGCGGTGCACATCAAGCGGCGGTTGTTTGCCGCGTGCGGAAACATCAGCTCGTATCCCAGCCACGACAACTGGGCGGAGGTGCGGCGCCACGAGCGGTTGGTGGTGGCGCCCGACTCGGACTTGTACGTGGTTGCGGCCGCGGCCATCTCGCTCGGCAACTGTGTGAGCAGCAACGCCAGCCAGCAGCAGCTTCTTGACCAGCTTGAGTCGGTGGAGCGCGTGGTGGGCGCGGTGATGGACGCGCCGCTCGGCGACGTGGTGCAATACCAGGCGTATCACCTCTTGACCAACATTTTGGCCGAGTCCAGTGTGGGCGCCGTGCTCGGCCACGGCCACCTGTTGTCGCGCGCCACCAAGGTGGTGGTAGACAACTGCGCCTACTACCGCGAGATTGGTGCGGTGTACTTCAAGTTTCTCCGTAAGTTGATTGCGGTCGGCGACGGGCCGCGTGTGCTCGGCCTCACGGCGGTGTGGGATGCTCTCGCCGGGTGCGACGACGCCGTGTGCCACGAAACCAAGCTTGTTCTCTTGCAGGTGGCGTGTGGCCACAAGCAGGCGATGCTGTCGGTGCTGATGGCCCGCCTCATGAGCCACAGTGTGGCGGTGCAAGGAAGCGTGGAGGCGACGTACGTGCTCCAGCAGATCAAGACGGTGGCGGTGGTGCTCCACCACTACAGTGCGGAGGAGATTGGGCGTATCTACGAGGGAGAGGAGGGAGAGAGCGAGGGACAGAACGAGAGAGAGAGCGAGAGAGAGAGC
The DNA here is from genome assembly GCA_030674715.1 of Clavispora phyllophila. Classification (NCBI taxonomy): domain Eukaryota; kingdom Fungi; phylum Ascomycota; class Pichiomycetes; order Serinales; family Metschnikowiaceae; genus Clavispora; species Clavispora phyllophila. Next base: position 11,816 of record JAKUAN010000145.1, read on the forward strand.
GTGAGAGAGAGCGAGAGAGAGAGCGAGAGGGAGAACAGAGAGACTACTGACACAGCGACCACAGAGACCACCGTGGACGCCGACAGCGGCAAGCCGCACGACACCATGCCAGTGAAAGCAATCGAGCACTTTGTTCTGCCGCTCACCGCATTCCTCCACCAACTCCGCGCCGCACTGGGTGCGACCGGCCCCGGTGCGGACGCAGTGGCCAACAACACCCGGTTTTTGGCCGCCAGCGCCCTCCACTTCGCCGCACACCGCACCCACGGGCCCTGGGCCGCGCTTGCAGCCGCCTGCCACGCCATTCTCGGCTAGACCCGCCGTCGGTGGTTAGGGTCCGCTCCAGCGCAGTGGGGGCACGCCTGCACCGTGGCGGGGAACGGTGCGCGGCAATTGAAGGTTACTGCCGGCCCGCGCAGTGCCATGCGCAGTAAAATTTCCATCCGCACCAACACTTGACTCACGGCCCCATATAAATATGCGCGCCCGGCCCCGCCCTCTCTCCACCGCTCCACCGTTATTCCCTCCGCCATGACGTCGCACTTTTCCCACTTGGAAGATGTCCCCATCGACCCGATCATGAAGATCATGAACCAGTTCCAGAACGACCCGTCGCCCGCCAAGATCGACGTTTCTGTGGGCGTGTACAAGACCGAAGAAGGCGACCCCAACTACGTGTTCCCATGCGTGCAGCAGGCCAAGCAGGTGTTGGCGCAGAACGACCCGGGCCACTGCTACACGCTGATGGCGGGCATTCCTGCGTTTGTGGCCGAGGCCCAGAAAACCGTGTTTGGCGCCGAACACGACGACGTGGTGTCGATCCAGGCCATCTCCGGCTCGGGCGCGTTGCACTTGGCGTTCCGCTTTCTCGCCGACGCCGGCTTCTCCGACTTTTACGTCGGCACCCCCTCCTGGGGCAACTACCAGGGCATGATTGAGCAGGTGGGCGGCCAATACCACCTGTTCAGATACTACCACCCCGACACCCACGGCGTGGACTTTGACGCCACCATGGAGATGTTGCGCACTGTGCCCGACAAGTCCGTAGTTCTTTTGCAGGCGGTGTGCCACAACCCCACCGGCTGTGACTACTCGCGCGACCAGTGGAGCCAGATCTTGCAGGTGTTCCGCGACAGAGACCTCTTCCTCTTGTTTGACATTGCCTACCAGGGCTTTGCCAGCGGCAGTGTGGAGGAGGATGCGTGGGCCATCAGACAGGCGTACGCCTTGGGCCTCGAGTTCATCGCGTGCCAGTCGTACTCCAAGAACTTGGGGTTGTACGCGGAGAGAGCCGGGTGCACCCACGTGCGCACGTCGCCGGCGGTCAAGGCCAATGTGTTTGCGGCGTTGGTGGGCACGGTGAGACGCGAGTTTTCGTTTGCGCCTGCGTTTGGTGCCCGTGTGGCCACCATTGTGCAGCAGCAGTTGCAGGAGCAGTGGGCGGCGGACGTGTTGAGCGTGACCGACCGCCTCAAGGGCGTGAGACTGAAGGTGTTGGCGCGGTTGACGGAGTTGGGCACGCCGGGCAAGTGGGAGCCGATTGTGAAGCAGAATGGGTTGTTCTGGTTCACAGGCTTGACTCCGTTGCAGGTGCAGAAGTTGATGGACGAGCACCACGTGTACGGCACGCTTGACGGGCGTGTGAATGTGGCGGGGTTGAACGACTCCAACATCGAGGCGTACTGCCAGGCCGTGGACGCCATTGTCAGAAAGTATCCATTTGAGTAGGCTTTTCAATGCGCAGGTTGAATATTGAGGGAGGAGATGTAGAGTCAGGCGGCGCTCGGGGTAGAGGGTGCTGCTATGGGTTCAGTTGTACTCTTGCTTGCACTTGTGTTCAGGCTACAATTTCTAGTATGGCACGCTCAGTATATAAATTGGTGACTATTAGGTGAAGTGCAAGGTAGGTGCTGCTAGGGGTTCAGCCGTTCTCTTGCTTCCAGAGGGTAATCTGCTATGAGTTCTCTAGCTTCTGATTGCGCTCAGGCTACATTGTCTAGTATGACACGTTCAGCACGTAAATTGGTCACTTGAATAGCTGACGCAAAGTAGAGCAGGCAAAAGCCAAACCACAACAAGATCTAAACGGCTCCCAGGGCAGAAGATTGCACCGGGCGTAAGCCCTACGGCGGCGGGTGGAGACGGCTACACGAGCAGTAACAACGGTCTGTATTGGCCGGCCTCAATGCAGAGGGGAGAGAGCCGGGAAAATAGATAAACGAGAATAGAACTAGGTGGAGGTGCTGTGGATCTTCTTGAGGTGGGCCTTCAAGTTGTCCTTGCGGTTGAAGCGGCGGCCGCAGTTGGGCATGTCGCACATGAACGGCTTCTCGGTGGAGTGGCTCTTCAAGTGGCGCTTGACGTGCTCCGGGCGCTGGAAGCGCGCGAGACACAAGGGGCACATGTGCTTCTTGCGCGGGTCTGCCTCGTCCGAGCCTGGCTGCACCACGATGGGCCGCTTAGTGTCTGAGTTGAGGATGCTCTCGGCAAAGCGGGCGATTTCCTCTGTGGCCGCGGTCTGGTGGATCTGCAGCGCCGACGGGTACAGGTGCAGCGGAGACTTTGCCGGGGGCAGCAGGCGGGCCAGGGCGCGGGCCAGCGGCAGCGGGCCGGCGGAGTTTGTGATGGATGCGAGGTCGATGGATGCGGGATAGGATTTCAATGCAGAGGGGC
>JAKUAN010000146.1:0-14039 GCA_030674715.1 Clavispora phyllophila
TTGTGGATGGTCGGGGGCGGCGGGGTTGGGGCTGGCGGTGGGGGATTTTGGGTCGGGTTGCGCGGCTGGAGACGGCTGGGGGCGGTTTGGCTCGGATTCGGCGCCGGGCAGCGTGTGTGGCGAGCCGTGGGTCATGGCGGAGTGGTTCTGGGGTGACACAACGGTGCTGGTGTGTGCAGGACAATACCGTGGACTGCGGACCGTGGACCGTGGACCTCAGTACCTCTCGAGGTTGGGTGGAGTGGGCGGATTGTGGGTTGGAGTAGATTTGGTGGTAGATTGTGGGAGTATATTGTGGGAGTAGATTGTGGGAGTAGATTGGGTTAGTGGGGATTTGGTAGGGGTGCGTGTTTTCTCTTTTTGTTCGGCTTCACAGTATTGTAGATTGTGGGCCTTATTCCCAGAAATCGCGAATACCACCGTAGATGTATGTGCAGCTTGAGCATCCGGTGGCACAGAGAAATAAAAACCACCGAAAATAATCCACTTACCGGGATCTACTAGCAGAGTAGAAGAAAGAAAAATGTCGCTGGATACTTGGACTTGGGCCGGAGTGATCACTGCCCGCTACGTATTCGGGGTTTGCAAGAGGAGATTATATTTAGATTGAGATGGTTAAACCGGTATTGCTCTAGCACTGGGCACCCGGAGGGCCCTCGGCCTAGTAGTTCAATTGCACTCCAATCTGCTTTCCGATAATTTGTGTAAGTAGTCTGAACAATTGCACCGATACTCCATTCGAGCTGTTCGTTATCTGTTTTTTGTTTAAGTGATCTGAAGCTGATTAATTACTTCCATTGAACTGCTTTCCGTTAATCAATTTTGATGCAATTGCCCTGATTTACTACTCCAATTGAACTGATTCCGATAATGTGCCTAAGTAGTCTGAACAATTGCGCTGATTTATTACTTCAATTGGATTGCCTACCGATATTTAATTTTTTTTCTAAGTGACCCGATTAGGCGATTTATCACTCCAATTGAACTGCTTTCCAATGTTTGATTTTTGTCTAAGTAATCTTATTAAGTTCTGGTATCACTCCAATTAAACCGCTTTCCGCTTAATTTTATCCAAGTCACATGAAGCTGATCAATCGCTCCCTGTGAACAGCTTTCCGATAATTAATTTTGATCCAATTGACCTGATTTAATACTCCAATTGAACCCCACCCATGTTTAATTTTTGTCCAAGTGACCTGAGAGTCCATTTATTGCTCCAAGTGAACTGCTTTTCGCTTAATTTCATCTAAGTTATATGAAGCTGATTAATCGCTCGCACTGAACAGCTTTCGGTTATTAAATTTTGATCCAGTTGCATTGATCTAATACTCCAATTGAACCCCGCCAATAATTAATTTTTTCGAAGCAATCTTACCCAATTAAGCGGATTCAATTACTCCTATTGAAGTGCTTTCCGCTGTTTAACTTTTGTCCAAGTGGTCCGATTCAATTCCATAAATAACCCAATGGAACTGCTTCTGTTGCTTAATTTTTTCCTGAGTGATCCGATTAGGTGATTTTTACTCCAATTGAACTGCTTCCGTTCAATTTTGTCCAAGTGATATGAAGCTGATTCGATCACTCCCATTGAACTGCTTCCGGCAAAATTATCTAAGTGATCTGTTCAATTCCACTGACTCAACTACACTATATCTTCATCACCACCACACATACCCCCACTTACTTCAGTGTAATTGCTCACCTCACTTATGGCCTCACTTCACTTACTCTCCTCACTTCACTTACTCTCCTCACTTCACTTACTCTCCTCACTTCACTTACTCTCCTCACTTCACTTACTCTCCTCACTTCACTTACTCTCCTCACTACACTCTCTTCCCCCTTCAAGATCACACCATGTGTCGAGCCCATTCCCTACAACCCTTGCAGTAGCCATCATATTATCAATATTTCATTAGTGTCAATGCGTGTTCCGCAAAGGTATCTTCGTTCAAACCCAAATCATGCTCATGCCCAGTAGTAGCCGTCGTCGACTATTTGCACCTCCGGCGGCGCGCCAAAGTCCACGGGAACGCGCTCCATCGCGCGCCCCGGCAGGTCCACGGGCCGGTTCATCACAAACGGCCGCTCGTTGCTGTCGGACGACAACACCTCGTCGCAGTCGTAGTCGTCGGACGACACCAGCGACAGAAGCGAGTAGTTGCTCAAGAGATCAAGGTCGGAAAGCGACGACACGTCGCCGTCGTCCACGAGCGCCGCGCCCTCGCCGCGGGCGTCCTCGTACACTATGCCCAGCACCACGTTTTTCTCGCACAAGAGCGCCTCCAACCGCTCGCGGTCGCAGTTGGGGAAGTACACGCGGATGGTGTTGTGGGGGCCCAGCACCTGGACCGGGAGCTCGCCCAACTCCGCCAACCGCGCCAAGTCGCGCTGCAAGTCGCGGATGTGCTTCTCAAAGTGCTTGAGGTTGACGAGCAACTCCGAGAGCACCTCGGCGCTCATCAACGTGTCGTCGGGGATGGTGATGCGCGGCTGGATGCGGAACTCCACGTAGCAGCCGTGCACGCCGGCGCCGGACGCCAGGTGCGCGAGGTCCATGACCATGTGGTGGAACTGCTTGGACAACAGCATGTTGAGGCGCAACGCGGCCGGCACCGCGCGGTGCACGCGGAGCGGCGGCAGCCGCGGGCGCGTGTCGTCGTGGTCGCGGCCCACGTTCATCTTGAGCAACTCCGCCACCGACGGCCGCGCGTAGAACGCGGCAAACAGCTTCAGGCGGAAGTGGTTGGGCGCGGAGAACTTGTGGCGGAGCATCGCGTGCGGCGCGTGCGCGGCGTCGGCGAGGTGGTTGGCGGAGCAGAACCGCAGGTACGATGCGTAGAAGCGTCTGGCGGTGCAGAAGCCGTTGTTGAGGAGCGCGTGGCCGGGGCACATGCGCAACGCGCGCCGCGACCGCATGGGCACGGGCACGGGCGCGGGCACGAGCTGGCCCTTGCCCAAGTTTTCCTGGAGCTCGGTGAGCGCCTGGCGGATGCGGCGGGCGATTTTTCTACGGAGCGACGCGAGGTTTTTGAATGTGGCCATGGAGGGCGGCCGGAAGTTGTGGTGGCACGTCGACATGGCTGGGGTCAGCTGGAGGTGGCGCTAACAGTGGTACTGAGGGGGGTTGGCAGTAGCCACGGACGGGAGAAGGAGCAGCGGAGTAGCGGAGTCGCAGCCGAAGTGGTAGCAGCGAGAACAAGAAGTCAAGACAGCTCCGGGACGCAGTACAGTTGCAGTATAGTTGCAGTACACAGCTGGTACAATTGGCCAGGTGGTGGCAGTAGTGGTCGCAGTAGTGGTAGCAGTAGTGGTAGCAGTAGGGGCCGTAACAGTTCAGAAAACAGTGACAGCAGTGAACAAACAGGAGTCAGCTAGGCGGAAACAGCGGAACAGTAACAGTGCCCCAAACCAAACTCTAGTGTAGCGAAAACAACAAACAGTTGCACCGAATATTCAGGTGGAGGGGGAGAAAAGGACTGGGTTGGGTTGGAGCCGGATTCTGGCGTACACAGGAAGACAGGGATGAAGCGCCAGAATGACGCTTTGGTGCGCACACGCCGCGGCGCCGACGCCGGATACAGTGCGGAACGTGGGAAACATGAATTGCTATTTACGCAGGAGAAGCGTGGCTCGCGGAGTCTTGAGGAGTTTTGCTCAGAGGGAGTTGGGGAGAGTCCGGGGAGAAATTTACAGAGGAGTTCACGGGGAGTTCACGGGGGAGTCTGGGGGGAAATTTACAGGCGAGTTCACGGGGAGTACAGGATTGTTTCGGTCCAGAGATTGTCAGTCCAGAGATTGTCAGTCCAGAGATTGTCAGCCAGAAATTGTCAGTCCAGAGATAGTTAGTCCTCAATGGTTCAGCCCCAGAGTGTCCAGTCCCAGAGTGTTCAGCCCCAGTGGCCCCAATCCCCCAAATTGTTCAGTAGAGTAGTTGTGTAGCGCTCATCAGCCCTAACATTCCCAAGCAGTTGCGCCTCAAAAGTCCCCCATCACCTCGTCGAATATCGACGTGTACTCCACCGGGTTCGTCTTCTGCCGCTTCAACGGCTGGTACTCCGGATCAAAGTCGTCGGCAAAGTCGTAGCGGTCAAACGAGTCCAACGAGAGGAGCGACGACGGGCTCGTGAGCGACGCCAGGTTCGTCAGTTGGAACAGCCCCTGCTTCTCCGCCACCGCAGGAATGGCAATTGCCTTGCTCACCACCGGCGGCGACACAAACTGCAACTTATCCGTGCGGATGTTGTTGAGCACAAAGTCGTCAATGATCTCCTTCTTGATGCGCTCCTTGTCGTAGGGCGCGGGATCGCTGGCGTCGCGCTTGTCCGCGGCGCCGGCGCCACGCAACTGCTCGCGTATTGGCCGCAACTCCGCGTCAAACCGCCGGCTCTGCACGAGCTCATCCACGTCCACCGTCGGCGGCAACACGTACCGCAACATCTGCACCACGTGCGCCAACTTGTTCTCCACCTCGGTGAGATGCGCGCGCGTGAGCGGCGACCGCACCGTGCGCGGCGAGTACGAGCAGCACCAGTTGTGCTGGATGCACTTCAGGCACTTGGGGAGCTCTTTGGAGCACTTGAGCTTGCGCTTGCGGCACGAGTCGCATGCCTGCTCGATGGTGCCGGCAATGTCGGCGGCAAAAGTGTCAGAGAAGTCGAGCGGCGACGTTTCCGCCGCGGTACTGGCGCCGGCACTGGCGCACGGCGACTGGCCACTGTCCCGTTTCGTGTGTGACTCCACGTGCGGCTCCACGTGCGGCTCCATGTGGGTGTCGTATGTGCTGGGGTTGCCTGCGACGCTGGGGAGACCGGGCACGCCGGGGAGACTGGTTGTGAGGTTGGTGGGGAGACTGGTTGTGAGGTTGCTGGTGAGGCTGCTTGTGAGGGGCGTGAGCGGTGTGGTCGTGAGGGCGTTGGTGTTGATGCTGCTGGGAAGGGCGTTGGCGGAATTGGCAGCGCTGGCACTACCGGTGGGGCTGAGACTGGCAGTTCCGGCAGTACTGGCAATACCGGAAGCACTGGAAGTTCCGGCAATAGCGTTGGCACTGGCAATGTTCGTAGTAGCGGTACCGGTCGTAGCCATCCCAGTGGCACTGTCGACAGCGGCACAGTTAGTAGTGGCCGTGGAGCGGCCGCCAATTGGACCCTGGCGCATTCCCGATGGAATCTCAATCGAAAGTTGTGTCGGCGAATGAGGCTCCTGTTTCACTTGGTTCATGGTATTGCTGTGGATTGGCAATTCGCTGCAGCACTGGTACAAATACCGGGTCGCAATAGAAATCTCGTCAAAAGCAAATGCGGATCGGCCGGATACACTTATGGAAAATCCCTAGTGGGTCGAAAATTTTCGCTACCTGTTCGAGACAGAGAGGGGTAAGCGATTGTATCGAGGTACCAGAATAAAAAACACCCGTGTGCAGGCCACGACCCCGGCACCACCGCCGGCTTTTCCGTTGCGACAGCGCCCGCCACCGGCTCGGAACTGCGTTCATCCGTACCAAACAGCCAATTTGGGTCCGGAAACTGGCACGGGGAGCCACAGAGGGCCCGCATGCCACGCGAGACTGGGCGCCGTTAGCAGGGCACCGACAGTAGCATCCTGCACAGAAACACCCTAATCTTCGGTGTGCCCAACAGCAAACACTGTACATCGGCAGCACTGCATGGTGACGTTGACATCCCAATCGGTGCGGCCACGTCGGTGATCTCGTCATACGGCATCTTGCATATTGCGAGCTTCGGAATCGGACTTGAGGAATAACCGCTTCGCAGGTGAGCGAATTTTTCTTGTTTCTGGTGTGGTGAAAAGTACCAACAATTGGAGAGGGGCAGAGGTGGAGAAGAATGAGACGAGCGCCACGGCACGGGCGGAGTGGCACTGGAGCCGATGCAGACGGAAATGTCGTCCCATGGCCTATTTGGGCAGGATTTGTAGCGGCGAACAATGACATGCGAGACCCACACCGTGTTCGGTCCCGGTGGCATGTGCCCGTGCAACAGCCGCTGCCGGAAAAACGACATTTGTCGCAAAACCCAACCGCAGCCGCCCCGATGCGACATTTGGGCTCTGCGCGACACTGGACGTGGCAACGGGCAAAAAAAAAAAAAAAAGAAAAAGTCGCCCACTGCACATAGTCGCGGGGTGCGGGGTGTAGCCACTCACAGCCTAAACGTAGTAATAACGGCTTACGCTTCCGTTTGCGGCAGCAAAATTGGTCGTTTGTGGGCGCGTAAGAAAGCAATAAGAAACGGGGGTAAAAAGGCGAACCGGAGCATGAAAATCCATGTCTCCCGTAGAACTGTTATGTCGTTCACAAATTAGACATTGTCGTCGTGGTAGGCAAATTGACTGTGTTTCGGGTTTCGTGGCGCCAGCGACACGTACTGATTATCATCCGGAGGTCTTTCTCCCAATTCGTTGTTGGCTAGCATACTCTGAATGCTCAATATGACTCCTTCGATCGAACACGCCGGTGTCCAGTCTATTCCAAGAATATTTAGGCAAATGTGCCCGTTGGAGTATACGTGGGGGTGGAGCGGAACCACATATCCGTCTCTGCTGAAACGTACTATAGGAGGCTCAACAGGATAGTCTTTGTCCACATCTACCCGCAAGAGAAATTTCTGCTCCTGATAGAGCGGATTGTCCACCGACATTTCGAACTTGTAGTGGGTCAAGTCGCTTTCCGGAACAAACACCACTCCCGCAAGGGAAGAAGCAGAGAGGGTTTTGAATTCCTTTTGAAGGCGGCGGGTATAGGGGTGCATGGCCTTGGGATTTTGGAAATGGGGGGCCGGACCTTATTTTTAGGAAAGGCTTTTTTTTTTCCTTTTACCAGAAGTTCGAAACACCGAATCGTGGGGCGTACATGGCAACACGTGACGAGCGCCGCGTGTGTGCAGGAAATAGCATGGAGAGCCGCTGGAGGCTGGAGTATCCTCGGAAAGTACGGACGGGACTGGAGCGGCGTTGCGGCATTGGGTGGACCGCGACATATGTCGCCGGAGAAGCCTGAGCAGCATGGAGAAAACCCGGGGCCGTGCACGACATTGAAACCGTTGGGGGTTTTTCCGGGCTCTTTTTTGTTGCCCTTCTGCGGACACGCTTTTGTACTTTTCCCGTTCGTACCTAGCTGATGCCATGGCCCATGCAGTTACAAGTCTGGGGCACCTCTCGGCCCACAGCTATATACAGGCAACACAATCCACTTACAATGGAGTGGATTGAAAATATTAATCGATGCAAACCATGAATACATGCTACTTAAAAAAAATTATATCGGCATTTGTCTCACCTGGCTTGACGGCCCGCCCCGGCGCATCTCCGGTTTCCTGTTTCCTGTTTGTTTGCGCTGTCGGCCCTTGCCCTGGCTCTTTTTCCTCTGCGAGCTGGTTTTCTGGAAGTAGGGCGATGCATGTTCACTGATGGTGCTGTTTCCCTGGGTAAATGTAGACTGCTGGGTGGTTGTGTCTTGCGACGAGCTTCGTTTCCGCTCCCGCGACAATGTCCCCAACAACCGCTTGAAGTACTGAAAGTGCTGAACCTGGTCCTTGGAGGTATTCTCCAACCGCGCAAAGTCACGGGCGTTGGTAGGAAGCTTGATCGCCAATTCTTTCAAAAGATTGTCGTTGATGAAGTAGGTGGGCCGGCCGTAGCCGAGTTCCTGCAGTTTCTGGAGTCGCAAGTTTCGGAGCTCATTATATGCTCTTTCCACCGCTTGCTCGTTGCTAGCAGTCACAGCGCCATTGAACGTATGCTTCTCCAATGAAATCCGGCTGTTGGTTCCGAGATTTTCCTTTTCCTGCTCGTATCTGAACTCACGGGCGCTGACAAACGACTCTTGGTACCGCAAGTGGCTGATGCCGGTGCCGTTTCCAGTCGCCTTGAGCCGCGGCTGTTTGTAGGTGCTGGTGTTACTTCCAGCCGACGAAGTACGGGAGTTTTGCGCAAACGAAAGCTGGATCCGATTGGTGCCTTTTAATACCGAGTTGGCGTTGGGCCCCAACTTGACGTAGGTGGACGCAAACCCGCCCTTCATCACCTGGTACTCAAGCAAACAGTCTAGACTCTGCAAATGGAAGAAAATCCGCTCCATGTCTCCGCGGTCCAAGTCACGGCCCTTGCCGTGATACGGGCTCTCATGGTGTCCCAGCTTCAAGATCTTGTTGCTCCGTGATCCTTTGTACACGTCCTGGCAATGGATCACTGTAACCTTATCATGCTGCAACGCCTGCACCATTTTAACAATGTTCAGACAGTGTTCTGTGACATCGCGAGACACAGAAACAACGTCGCTGCAGCAGTTGTCACACTTTCGCCCGCAATTTGCAGGGTCAAACGACTCGTTGAAGTAATGAAGCACCTGTTTCCGGCGACAGTCGGTTTTGTTTTCGCAATATTGCACCACCTGGCGAATCTTGGAAAGATGGGTCTCGCGGGCGTTTTCCTCCAAATTGCGATCGCGTTGGATCAAACTTTGGAGCGCTCGAGCATCTTTGTACGAGTAGAACATGATACAGTCACTTTCCTTCCCATCTCTTCCAGCACGGCCCGTTTCCTGATAGTATCCCTCCAACGACTTGGGAATGTACATGTGGATCACAAACCGCACATCCGGCTTATCGATTCCCATACCAAAAGCAATGGTCGCACAAATCAACTGGATCTTGTTATGCTGCCACTGCGTCTGAACCTCAAACCGCTCCTCCGGATCCATTCCCGCGTGGTAGTACATACACAGAATTCCCCAATCGTTGAGTTTCTGGGCGGTGGTTTCACACGATTGCTTGGAGTGGCAATAAATAATTCCTGTTTTGCCGGCCATTTGCCCCATCACATAGTCGCGGATCCACTCGTAGAAGTTGGGCGGTTTGCTCCGTACCTCGTAAAATAAGTTTGTGCGGTTGAAACTTTGCTTGAGCAAAACCAAGTTTGTCATGCGTAAATGATGCACAATATCTAGCCGCACCTTCTCGTTGGCAGTAGCCGTGAGCGCCATAATCGGAACGTTGGGAAATCTTTCCTTGAACATGCTCATTCCCTGGTAGTCGGGTCGAAAGTCGTGGCCCCATGAACTCACACAGTGTGCTTCGTCCACCACCACCCGTGCAAGCATATTATTATCGTATAGTTTGGAGAGCACTCGCTGGATCATATTGGAGGAGTTGACCATTTCCGGCGATAAGTACACCAAATCAAGCTGGCCACTGGTCAACTCGCGAATGGCGGCGTGTTTCTCTTCCGTGCTTCCTCTAGAGCTGATCATGGCCGCATTGATATTTCGTGCTTTCAAATGCTGCACCTGATCTTGCATAAGCGAGATCAACGGAGAAATCACAATGGTGACACCTTTGGTTTTGCCTCCTTTCACTAGAGCAGGAAGCTGGTAGCAGAGCGATTTTCCTCCACCAGTAGGAATCAACACGAAAACATCTTTTCCATTCAAAGCCGCTACCACCGCTTCCAATTGGTTCGGTCTGAAATCAGGAAGCTTGAAGACGTTGTTAAGCACCTCATAAACCTCGTCAATAAAGTGCTCCGAATTGGGCGGAATCGTCCGCCCTTCCAGCTTCTTTCCGACCGACTTGGAAAGCTCAATCAACTCCTCGTCGTCGTCACTAAAATCGCTTTCGCTCACCACCTCGATCTTAGGTCTTACTTTCTGCAGAAGTTCTGCCAATGCATTGAGATCCTCGTCGGGAATCTCGTCTTCGGATGTGATCTCCACCACCTCGTCGCGGCCCTCTTTAAGCTGGGTGGTGAAATCTGCCGAATTGTCCTCTTCATCATCGTCATCGGAGATTTCGATGGGTGCCATATGGTCATAGTTCACGCCGTAGCGAGCAGCGACATCCTGCGAAAGGACAATATCTTTCATTTCCAGTAGCACATCGTCACGGGTGTTTTCGTCGTCGGAATCCAAGTGATCGCTCTCGCTCTTATCCTGAGAATCCCCCTGCGTCACTCGCTGTGTGACATACGTATCGTCCACGGAAGATAAATCGTCGTCGTCATCTTTAGCCAAGAAGCCACTGAGATCTGTATCGGCATCGTCGACTTGAGACGACTTCAACCCGTCCATAAAATCCTCGCCAAAATCGTCTTCGAGTTCGTCGTCGAGAATTTGCGGAGCAGAATCTACGCGAGTAGAACGGCGTTCAAGCACAAATTGGCGTGCTTCTGCAATATTGGCCTCGTACTCGCTATCTGCGGTATCTGCGATCTGAACTGCCGCGGGAGAATCGTTGAAAACGGGCGCAGAGTGTTCGGGTGCGGAGATGTCCACAATCTCAGTCTCTTGGACTGATCGACTCTCTGTGACAGATTCTCTAATGGATTCTCTAAAAGTTTGACCATCATTGACTGTGCTCTTCACTCTTTGTTTGTGGTGGCTTTCTCTGACAATATTTTCTCCCATGACGGTCGCTGCCGCAATCTCATCCTCTTGCACTACTTCAGCCTTCATGCTTTCTCTGAGCCCGTTCATTTCAGACCCGCGACTGTTGGTTTCCGGGTGGTTCGCTAAAGAGCCACCGGTGGGTGCGGAAGCAGAGAGGTCGGCTTGGGATATCCGGGAAAGATCCTGTGTGGCCGGAAGCGGGTCGAGAAACGTGAAAGACGACCTGAGCGCCTTCTGCGACGCCTCGATTCGCCTTAGTTGCGGCACAAAATTATTGGAGTGCCACAAGTTTTTTGCGTCGAGCGAGAGCGACGTGGACTCGTTGATGGCGTTCCATTTGGAGAGCAAAGTGATTTTGCTTTCGCAGATGCGAATGTAGTTTTGGAGCTGGAACACGCTGGTGTCATTGGAGGGCGACAGCAGGAACAGTGATACCCCTTGGGCACGATCGTGAGCAGTTCCGTTGTTGCTGGTATGAGATGGAGTAGGCTTGGCGGCGAGATTGGGTTTGGCAGAGCCCTGTCTGAGGGAATTAATCGTAGGGGAGTTACTCAGCCCAGTCAGACCAGTATTCAGCCCAGTCACACTATTCAGCCCAGTATTCAGCCCAGTATTCGGACCAGCTCTAGCACCGCCTTTGGCTTCGGCCCCAGCCTGACTCCCTTTATGCTTTTTGGACAGACGCTCATCATTTCCACCTGAACGCTTCAACTGCGGAAACCCCAACTGGACCGTATCAATGAGCTTGAGGTCCTCGCTATCGCTGAAATCAGACAAGTTGTCGAGCACCAGGGCCTGTGTGGAAGTATGGAGAGGCCCATTCTGGGCCACGATGCTGGCTGGAGGAATCTGGGGCTGATTCCGCGACATTTGGGGTTCGTGGGCGCGGTGGGCTGGAGAATTTCGCAGTGGAAGTCCATGAAGAGGAATTTGTTTCAGCAGATTCAGTGCCATATTCGGCAGATTCAGCAGACTCAGTACCGCATTCGGCAGATGCATCAGATTCAGACGAAATGGTGGCGGGTTGGGTCGTAGGCCTGTCCCACCAAAGGTGAACGGCAGAGCCGAATGTAGAGTTTTTTTCAAAAGATCCGGAAGCCACGAAGGCGGAAGCTGGGGTTTTTCCGTCGCCACCCATGCTTTGGCCTCCTTCAAGTTATTCTGGATCACCATGATGAGTAGTAGTAGCGCGTGTTGATACGCGCAGGTAAATAGTGCGCGCAGAGTGTATGTAACAGTAGTGACAGAGTGGAAGAGAGGGAGTGGTGGAGAGGATTTACGGGAGATTATTAGAAGAGGATATTTAGGGACATGGTAGGACTGGCTACTGTGGGGATTGGTGGATTTTGTGGATGCTGGTGGGCATTGGTGGATTTTGTGGACATTGGTGGACATTTGTGAGCGCGACATGACGACATCAACAAGAGACATCGCGAGACATCGGCGAGACGTGCAGGGAGACATGGGGAGACACGGGGAGACACGGGGAGACACGGGGAGACACGGTCAACGGCACGGAGAACGACACGGGACGAGACGAGACATACTGCCAGGCGTGCCGATGTCGCTGGACAACCCGTGACATTGATCTAGACCATCGGACATAAGACGCATCGCTCAATCCCATGGGAATTGGTTTCGGGCAAATTCAAATGCCACCAAGGTAAGATACGAAAAGAAGGCGGGCAAGACACAGCGACAATAGATAGAGACACATGGAGACACTTTGTAGAGACAGCGACATTCGACACTCCCATCACACTCAAAAGTCCATTCCCAAACACCGTAGATACGACCATGCAGTGGCATCAGGTGCAGTGCCATGTGAGACGACGTTTATGCGAGTACACATGAGAGACATTTACTGCCTTGCCAAAAATTCCGTCCCGATCACACATGCGATTTCACCTCCACAATTGCAAAACAAAGCTACACCCACGAGTGGAGAAAAATAGGAGGAGATCCTGCGCACGTGAGAAGATGTAAAAGCGGAGAGTACAAATGAGGAGAAACCATAGCTGTGCACAACAGCTCCATGTACGCCCAAAATAGTGCACACCACAATACCCCTAACCACCCCTAAACTCACACGAAAATAAAACGTTTTCTAGTGAAACAGGTGTGGTCACCAGAGGCCTCAACAAGAGGGAAACCGTAACCGTTAGTATCACCAGTATTTCCGGCCCCGGAAGGAAACCCAAACACCATATGTCCCGATCCAGAGATTTTCTGTTCTATTCCGCCGCGACATATTGTTTGAGAGACGGGGCTGATGTGGGTGGACGCCCAAAGCTGCAATATATTGTTCTGTTACAGCAGCAGCCAATTGTGTACTGAAATAGGCATATCCGGGGATAGTGGTTGCACGTGTCGCATCACGTGCAGATGGTTTCCGACGTCGGTGATTTCTTCCGGAAGTGGAGGAGACGGTACGGTTTTTGGGTTTTTCCACGGTACACCACAAGTAGCAACGCAGCAACGGAGCAAAAGCTTCCGCACCACTCTGTATGTCTGTGGATTGCGCCTCCGGAGAAGCCCGGGTGCTACGGGAGCGACATTGCGCTTGCAGATGGTGAGACAGCGGGCCAAGTCCGGTGCACCTTTGGGTCAGCAGTGGCGGCGCATGCCGCATCTGTGGGCGGGCCCCTACCCCGGAAAGCCCAAAAAACCCCGGAAGTGGACAAGCAATCCCCCCTCGGTAAAACCGCTACTGCCGCTTCAACCCGCGACTTCCGAGGGCAACGCCGGTGTCGGTTGCCGCGCCCACGCTTTTCCGGGCATCGGCCCACTTGCAGGTGATAGCGCCACTTTCCAATCGCATTAGCACCGATCGGATAATTAGTTGCCTGGTGGATCACGTCACCCGAGGCAGCTATATATTCACCACGTTCCAGGCGGCTCGCCATCTGCATAACCCCGCGAATCCCACCTGTTCCACCCGCTTTGGTGCTTGCCCATACTCCGCTTTATTCTTCTCCGCTTCTGCTATCTTCCCCTCGCAAATTAATCCGGCTTCTCCTCTTTGCGGCGGTGCATTCTCCTCTTTTAGTGCATACGGCCCACATATATATCGACTGCGAAATCTCCTTCGCCTAGTGTGACTTTGCACCGTTTGTTCCCGTTCCCGTTCCCTCGCCTCTCCGGCTTTTGCTTGTTTCCAATCTTCCGCTACTAGCACCCTCGTGGCGTCCCGCTAATTTCTAATTCTGCCGGTGTTTGGCGGTCTCGTTGTCCTCATTCTGCTTCCTCCACTCTTCCACTCTCCATCTCCACCATGGAAATGCTCCACAGACAGTCGTTTCCCGCGTTTTCAGAGAAACAGCCGCCGTACAACGTGGTTTCCTACTCCACCACGTCGTCGCCCTCCGCCACCTCCAGCTTTTCCGACTCTCAAGATGACCTTTTGCCCGACTTGTGGCTCGAGCCTCAGAACACTCCCCAGTGTCCGCCGGCGTACCAAAACCAGGCGCTGGTGATGCTCCGCGAGGTTTCGTTGGAGTACGCCCACCTGCTTTTGCCCCACAGCTTGCTTGCGCCGTTGACGGAGGAAAACTTGGCCGCGCAAATGGGCCGGGGCGACTGCGACTGCGACCGCGCCGCAGTGTCCGCCGCGGGCGCCGCAAACCCGGGCGCCGTG
>JAKUAN010000147.1:0-13780 GCA_030674715.1 Clavispora phyllophila
CCCCAGACCCCACTCCCACCCCTACGGCCCTCCGCTTGCACCCCGCAGAGCCGCCTCTGGACCCCTGCGCCTGTCCCCCCATCCCCAATCTCCTACTGAATCGTCCCCGTCGATGATGCACCCCAAGGAAACTTTCGACAGCCCGTTCGATGCGCCCGTCATCAAAAAGGACCCCCACAACTACCAGCCGCTCGAGCTCCACCCCTCGGCGTCGGCCGCGGCAAGACAGCCGCCGCAGAAACACCTGGTGCCGTACAAAGGCTTGGCCTTCCACAACCCGTTCGACATGAACTCCTACCCCATCACCAACCCGCCCATTCTCGACTCCACCATGTACCTTCCGTACGCCGGCGAATCCGGCATCCCGCGCCGTCGCCGCATCTCCATCTCCAACGGCCAGATTGGCCAGATTGTCAACCACGAGGCATTTTTCATGGAGGAGGACCTGTTGGACGACTTGACCGACTTCCCGCCGTACCAGCAGCCGCACCACCCGGCGCCCATCCCCAGCCATCCGCAGCAGCGCACCCCGCGTCTGGTGGAGCCCATGTTGTCTGCGTCAGAAGAGCGCATTTTGCTGATGGACGACTCCGACGTGGTGCTGTCGTTTGTGGCGCCACCGCCGCTTCCCCAGGCGCCCGCGCCGCTCCACCACGACCCGCAGGCGCCGTTTGCCGACCCGGAGCGTGACGCCAACGTCGCTGGCGTGCCGCCACCCAACCACCTGCTCATTTACAACAACGAGGTGATCTTCAACCCCAACAACGGGCCCATTCCGGGCACCGCGGCGTGGAAGAAGGAACGGTTGTTGGAGCGCAACAGGGTGGCCGCGTCCAAGTGCCGCCAGCGCAAGAAACGGGCGCAACAGCAGTTGCAGGACAACATGGACCGACACGAGCGCAAGATCTCCGACCAGGAGAACCGGTTAAAGAAGTACGACGCCGTTTTGCGCCACTACAACGCAGTCATTTCCGCACAGCTAGAAAAAGACCCCACGGGGCCGTTGGCGGCACTTGCGCTGCTTGTGGGCAAGCTGGTGGATGAGATTTCGCTTGCAGACTTGAGCTAGGCTGCGTACGCCTGCCCGGCGCCATTTGGGAATCTGGATTCTGGAATCCGGGTTTTGGTGTCGGTGCGATCGCCGCCTTGGGTACTGGCTGGAGTATCACCTCGGCATAGGGCTCGGCAATTGGCTCGTGAATGAAGCTACCAATACGCCTGTGCCATGAGTCTCTGGTCCCCTCGTGTGGCCGCTACGCTGCATGCGTAGCATCATGTGCATCTTCTGCCCCACTGGACTATTTCTGTGCGTGGTGGTTGTCCCATCGGAACCGGCTCTAATTAGAACATGAACATTGTCTGTGGTGTTTGTAGCACAGGAATGCTTGTAGACTTGTTTATCGGTGGTCTTTTCGGTTCTATAAATAAGCCTCTGCTTCAGTTCTACGCCCTCTACCGTGGGTCTTCTTCCTTCTACCGACTTTCCTGCCTCTCCAACCTTCTACTTCATCAAATCCCAGATTATACTTCCTACTAGTAATCGCATCATGCCCCTCTGTTTTGCTTTCCGTACTTTCTCACCGTAAAGAAAGTACATCGTAAGCAGCCGATTGCGTGTAATCCGGCTGACTAGACTCGTGGACTCATGGACTCATGGACTCATGGACTCATGGACTCATGGACTCATGGACTCACGGACTCATGAACTCATGAACTCACGGACTCATGGATTCTTCTCCATACACACTCGTGCAACGCACTATTCGTACTTGCGAACATTATGCATGAAGCATCCCTAGTGCTCTCTCCACCAATCACCCACTCACCAACTCGCTCTTGTCACCTCACCTTCACTCGCTCTCACTTGTCCCCACTCGCTCACCCTCACTCACTCACCCTCACTCCCACACCCCTTCCACTCCACTCTCACTCTGGCCCCCACCGTCCTTCCTGTTTGCCGCGCCCACGTGACCACACTCGCCCGCGCCCACGTAAAAACCATAGAACCAAAATTTTCGGCACCACCCAATGTCGTTGAAATTGCCTTCAGCCCCCAACTCCGGGCTTTTCAAGCAAGGCTACTCGCTGTACTCCGCGTCCGATGGCGCGATCCTCAGAAACATCGAGGCCGTGCGCGAAATCTCGTCCATCGTGCTCACATCCATGGGTCCCAGCGGCAGAAACAAGATTCTCGTCAACAAACACGACAGAACCTTCATCACCAACGACGCGGCCACCATCTTGAACGAGTTGGAGATTGTCCACCCCGCGGTCAAGATCTTGATCATGGCTTCCAAGCAGCAGGAGTTCGAGATGGGCGACAACACCAACTTGGTGCTCATTTTGGCGGGCGAGATGCTAAATATCGCAGAGAAGTTGATCCACCTCGGCTTGAGCGTGCCGGAGATCGTGCAGGGCTTCAAGTTGGCCAACAAGTACTTGCAGGACGTGTTGGAGACGCTCGTGGTGGATGCGGTCGACCAGTTGGTGGACCCAGCCCACCTTCTCAAGGTGATCCGCCCTGTGATCGCTGCCAAGCAGTACGGCTTGGAGGATACCATCTCCGGCCTTGTGGTGGAGGCGGTCAAGTTGATTCTCAACCCCAAGCGGCCCCAGGCGTTCAACATCGACAATGTGCGCGTGGTGAAGATCATGGGCTCTTCGTTGGCCAACTCCGAGGTGGTCAAGGGCATGGTGTTCCCCCGTGAGCCTGAGGGCCACGTCAAGAACGTGTCGGCCAAGTCCAAGGTGGTGGTGTTCACGTGCCCCATCGACATCTCCACCACCGAAACCAAGGGCACGGTGTTGCTCCACAACGCGCAGGAGATGTTGGACTTCTCCAAGGGCGAGGAACAGCAGTTGGACGCCATGTGCAAGGAGATTGCGGACTCGGGCGTGCGCGTGGTGGTTGCCGGCTCCAGCATTGGCGAGTTGGCGCTCCACTACTTCAACAAGTACAGCATCTTGATTTTGAAGGTGCCCTCCAAGTTCGACGTGCGCCGGATCTGCCAGGTGTGCGGTGCCACGCCTTTGCCCAGATTGGGTGCGCCTATGGCCGAAGAAATGGGATCCATCGACTGCATCGAGACCAAGGAGATTGGCGGCGACAGAGTCACCG
Source organism: Clavispora phyllophila (assembly GCA_030674715.1). Taxonomy (NCBI): domain Eukaryota; kingdom Fungi; phylum Ascomycota; class Pichiomycetes; order Serinales; family Metschnikowiaceae; genus Clavispora; species Clavispora phyllophila. The sequence goes on from JAKUAN010000147.1 coordinate 3,119, forward strand.
TGTTCAGACAGTCCGAGGCCTCCACCTCCAGAACCTCCACCATCATCCTCAGGGGTGCCACCCAGAACAGCTTGGACGACATCGAAAGAGCCGTCGACGACGGTGTCAACGCCATCAAGGGTTTGGTCAAGGATAACCGTCTTTTGCCAGGCGCAGGTGCGGTGGAGATCGAGTTGGCCAAGTTGATTTCTCAGCACGGCGAAAAGACCCCGGGCTTGATGCAGCTCGCCATCAAGCACTACGCCAAGGCGTTTGAGGTTGTTCCCAAGGTGTTGGCCGAAACCTCCGGCATGGACGCCACCGAGGTGTTGAGTCAGTTGTACGCTGCCCATTCGGCCGCCGACAACCTGGGCTTGGCCAAGGGTGTCGATGTGGACAACGACTCGGAAGACGGGTTGTTGGACACCACCGAAGCCGGCATCTACGACCTCTTGTCCACCAAACAATCGGCCATCAACTTTGCTACCGAGGCCGCCACAACCATTTTGTCCATTGACCAGATCATCATGGCCAAGAGGGCCGGAGGTCCACAGGTGCCTCAACAAAGAAAGCAGGGTAACTGGGACTCTGAGGATTAAGCCGTGTAATTATAGTAATGATAATATCCATTCTTGTGAACACACACAGTGCATGCCAATGTATTTACCGAGATGGTGCTGCTATTTATATGCTTTTGCCGTTGCGCACAAACAGCTCTATTTTGTCCAAGTCCTTGTCGCCGTTGCCGTCTTCAACGCCTCCGCTCACATCGAATCCGAAAACGTTCTTTCCGTATGTAACCGTTTCGTGGAGATTGTCCGGTTTCAATCCTCCCGCAAGCACAAACTTACCCTTCAAATCGTTGATAAGAGTCCAGTCGATTCTATGGCCCTCTCCTCCGAGTTCAGAGTCAAGAAGTGGGAAAGCGAATCCTTGCTCCGCCCTTTCGCACACCGTAGTGAAGAACAGAGTCATTTCTTCAATCTGGTCGGGAATCACGTATCTCTTGACAATCAAGTACTTCCCGTCCGTATTACGCTCCAAATATGACCTGGCATCCTCGCTTCCATGTAGTTGGATACAATCCAAAGCGCACTTTTCGGCAAGCTCAAATACATCGTCGATATTCTGATTGCGAAACACACCCACCAAAAACGGACCGTTCTCTGTCAAAAGCCGGTGGTAGAGCTCAAAGTACTGGTTGTAGTCGGTGAGATTCTGCTTTTTGACATAATCAATGATCTCGGCCGCAGACTTGAATTTGCGGTTTGATGCTTCTCTTGCTTGTCTAGCGAGTTGAGAAATTTCCTTCGCCACAGAGTGGGAAACAGATCTCTTTCTGTTGGGAACCATGATGACACCAAGCATGTCTGAACCTGAATCAACAGCTTTAGCTGCAGCTTGGGTGGTCCGTAGACCACAAATTTTCACAAGCTTGGGCATTACTAATAGTGGAGAATGAATCACAGTCCTGCTTAGTGTAGTCGCACTCAGCACTAACCGTGGAGAAGGTCTACTGTGTCGGATATATGGTTGATGACTGGGTAATCGGCCTTTAGGCTGATAAACTCTGGCCGTGCAGACATGACGTCACTTCCATCCTAAAATGCATTGGTGCTTTTCATGTTGTACCCTGTGTAAGGAGTAATGCGTAACTTGTATTATCTTCGCATAATCTTACGGTCTCCGAGAAAGTGTGTCGAAGCGAAATCCTCCCATCTCTATTTCCGTGAAGAAAGATGTGGTCTATTCTACGTTCGAGGAATGTGTGACGACTCATCATCAAATATTTAGTATACACACAAGGGTGTTATGACTACCAGCAGATAGAACGGTAATATCAGGACCAGTAGCTTCACAAGCAAGCGGACCATGTCAAATGCTTTACTCTGAGCCATCCTTGCGGAAAAACTTGCCGAAATTCTTGAAATTCTCATTGAGCTTGTTGACATGGGTTTCACCATTGATAGCAAGATCCTTCAATCGATTATTTATCTTTATGTTCTGAATTTTGGCCGAGTTTACTTTCAAAAACTCAGAGAACTGCGGTTCGGGTGACCTGCTATTGAAAACTTCTCTTATATCAACCTGTGAAGGAGGTGCCTGCGATGAAGGGTGTAGCGTTTCCTGCGTTTGGTTCTGAGGCCTTAACCCGCTAAATATTGGGGAGCTATCAACAAGGTCTGAATGCAAAGTGATCTGGAGCTTGAAAGTCTCCAAGTATTTGGCTTGGCGGGACTTTTCCACGTCCTTTAATTTCAAAACTTCCACAAAGTTCTCTATGGATTTATCACCAATTAAATTGAGATAGGTCTCAGTCAAGCTGTCGATTGGAAGTACTGGAGTCATCAATAACTTGAGCAACGTCTCCAACTTGGAAAATTGGGAATTCATGAACCTGGTATAGTTTTTAGGTACAGCGGCTCCAGCGTCCTTATCGTTTTCCTTGTCCCAATTGATATCAGCGTATAGTGGAAGTGTCTTGAATAAGTTCTTTAACACAGACACATCTAATAAGATTTGCTCCAGAATAATTTCTGATATTGGCTTGATCACCGCGAGTTTGCTAATGAAAGTGTTGATCATTCGTTCAACGAGCCGATCACAGAAGTTCCTGACGTAGCTCTCCCTAATGATTAGAGGCAAGATGATACCACAGTTCTCGTCGAGAACCAGTACAAAATCTTCCATGTACGTAGATGTGTCGCTCACGGATTCCATCGTTTGCCAATTATGATTCTCAAATTGTCTCCAAGAAAACTGCAAGTCGTTAGAAATCTTTGATGTCAAAGCTTTAATGGTCTTTCCAATTAACTCGAAGAATAAATCTTTAGATGGTTGGAAATTAATTCTATCTTTGTAAGCTTTGTCAATTAGTTTCCCAAACTTTTCTTCCAAGTCGTCAATATTGTTGTTGATATAGTCCGCGGTATTCAAGGTCATGGTTAAGTATTTTATGGGCTCGATCCCCTTAGGACTAATCTCAATCTGCTGAATTATAGGTGCAAGAATTTTGTAATGATACTCACTGAGATATTTTGAGAACAATTGGGCCAAGTCTAATAAAATGACACCATTTGATAATTTAATGATCTGCAGCAAAATTCTTTGAAAAATCTTGAAAAGCTCGACGGAAGAGTCAGCAAAATTGGGTACATTGTTGACCTTCATAATCGCCAATAAATCTTTTGCTGTTCCTGCGCTGGCAAACTCGTTTGGAATTTTGGGGGCGGAATAAAATTCCATGAATTTGGACTTGAGAATCGAGTCCTGGTCGTCCACCCAAGTTGTCAAGTACGGTTCGAACAGGCCCAGTATCATGTTGGAAAAATCGGTGGTGCTGTAGATTTCGTTCAAGCTTTTCTCGAAGTCAAGGGTTTTCGTAAGAGCTTCAAGAAGAATTGCTGAAGGAACCGATGAAAGTTGAGTGGAAAGGTCCTGATTGGTCATTTTGCAGAACAACTTTGAAAGTTCCAAATCAGCTTGCCACAGAGATGGGAAAACCTTTACATGGTTTGATCTGATGTTCTTCAAAATATTGTGGAAGAAGATGTACTTTCTGCTTAAGTTCTCCAACCCTCCTGCCTCGTCGGAAGTACTGAAAATAGACTGGATCTCCTTAAGCTGCATATTATAGAACCACGTTAGTAGTCTATCTTTGTTTTTGGGATCCGCAAGCTCAAGCACTTCACATCCATATATGAGTTTATCATTGGTGATATTGTTGGTGAAAGACTCCTCAAAGTCGATGAACACATCTTCAACGAGCTTATTCTGAATCTTCCTGAGTTCGTGGGTCAATGCGCCGACTTCATCGATTGATTTATACGGCTTGAAAAAGACCATAAGTTCTTTCACAGCTCCAAGATAGCTGGCAATTTTTTTATAGTCTCGGGACTGTGCCACTTCTTTGAGAGTATTGAAGGCACTGACAAGCATCTGCAAACGCTTGAGAACTTTCATAGACAAAACTAGGTTTTTCTTGACGGTGTCTAAGCGCTTGATGCTCGAAGTCATCTCAAAAATGTCTTTCTGAGCCACGCTGGATTTCTTCCGAACATCTGAGATGCTGTTTGTGAGTTCAGCGATGTCCAGCAGAACATGAATCGGTTGCTTGTATTGGGAGATATGAGAGGCGATCTGAGCGTTGGAGTAGGATTTTTGCTTTCGAAGATGATCAATCACAGAATCTATATTGGAAAGAGAACCTGGATTCGGAAATATTTGTGCCAACTGCACTTCTGGGTCGTATACGAAACCCATGGGTGGTGGAGGTTGATGTATGCGGGTGTTGTAGACAGTGATAGTAAGGTCGTGTGTGCACCGTGTTTTGCAGCCACATAACTTCTTGCTGGGAAAAAGTAGTGGTTTTGCCGGCGGAATTGCGGTCAAGTGCCATCAGATGGTTTTAGATAGTGTTTTTTGTTACATATGTTGTCTCTGGAAACGATAGAAATAGTACTGGGTTTTATGGCTTTTGTCGCAACTTAGGTAGATGTCGCAAATAGTGAGAAACCACCTCCTATCCAAAACATATTGGGGCAACTGCCAGGGAATAAATATGTAAGAATGATAAGGAAAAAAAAGTCTTCTCAAATGAAATCTAATTAAAACCTCTTAGTGATGCAGATTATGTTCAATAGCATTCCCGATCGGGTGGGAGGCCATAGCATGCGAATAGAACCAAGTCAATAGTGCACTCCACAGGGTGTGATCAAAGCTTTACTACATCAGGAGAGCAGTTTCACCCATGCCACATTGAATCTTTTTTCTCCGTTCACACACTTAGTCAGTTATTTCCCGATACGCTGGTAAACTCATCCAGTTTCCCATTTAGGCCAACAACACGGCTAGTCAGCGGCACGTCGACCCATTTGCCTAATAAGGAAAATAGTGCTTTCCAAATCAGGTAAGCCAATTACGGTGCCGCATTCCTCCGATGTTCTTCGAGAGCAAATCTACATTTACAAGCTTGGATATTTATCGATCGAGGCAATAATTAAACGGGGACAAATTGGGTGGCGATGGAGTCGATAATTCTGGCAGAGAATACGAGAGCCAAAAAAAAAAGTCTGGTGTATGTATTATCACCGCTCCGTCCGTCATACACAATATCTCCTGCCACCGACACCACATCCTCCCCCGCGTCCTGTACAAACCCGGTATGGAACATTTCGTATTCTTAGGTCAGGACGTAGTATAAAAGTTTCCCCGCCCCGGCCTTCCCAAAAACCGCAACTAATCATCAATATCCCAGTTTACTCTGCCCAACCCGTTTTCTATTTTAACACATGGCCCGCTTCCACTTTGGAAAGAAAAAGAAGACGCCCGATTCTCAATCCACTATGCCTACCAAGAGTCCAGAACAATCCAATGTGCGGCACTCGTACCTTGGGCGGCCGTCAATTCTGTCGCATTTCAACGAAACGCCGTCACCAGAACCCGAGGTTGTTGAAGGGGAACCAAAGATGCTTCTGCCCACTGTTTCGTCCGCAACCTACGATAAATCGGCCACTACTCCTTGGAAGAGATACAAGGTGTACAACTCGCCGTTTCCGCGGTACCGCCACGCAGCGCTGACGCTTGCATCGGACAAAAACGAGCTTTTCATCATGGGCGGATTGAAAGAGGGCTCTGTTTTTGGCGATACCTGGAAAATCACCCCGGTGGTGGCTGGTGACAACACCATCACCAGTTTCGGCACCGAATTGATCGATGTTGCGAACCAAACAAACCCCCCTGCGCGCGTGGGCCACTCTTCTGTCTTGTGCGGCAATGCCTATATCGTTTATGGCGGAGACACGGTTGACACGGACTTCAACGGCTATCCTGACGACAATCTCTACATGTTCAACATCAACAACAAAAAATACACCATCCCATCGCACCTTTTGAACAAGCCTCGTGGCCGCTACGGTCACCTGATTGGGGTGGTATCGTTGAGCTCCTCCAGCTCCAGACTATATTTGTTTGGAGGACAGTTAGAGAACGATGTGTTCAACGACTTGTACTACTTTGAATTGACGTCGTTCAAGCTGTCAAAGGCTAGTTGGGAGATCACCGAACCGGTCAACAACTTCAAGCCGCCTCCGTTGACCAACCACTCCATGTCGATCTACAAGCACAAGATTTACATCTTTGGTGGTGTTTATAACCACGAGAAGGTTTCGCGCGACTTGTGGTGCTATGACACTTTGAAGAATAGCTGGCTGCAAGTGCCTACTACTGGAGATGTTCCATTGCCGGTCAATGAGCACTCGGCCGTTCTTGTTGGCGAGAAGTTGTACGTGTACGGTGGTAACGATTTCTCCGGTACCATCTACGACACGTTGCACTGCTTGGACCTCCGCACGTTGCAATGGAAACTATTGGGCAAGCAGTTTTCCACAAGTGGCCCTGGTCCTCGTTGTGGCCATTCCATGTCTTTCATCCCCAAATTGCACAAGTTGGTGATTATGGGCGGAGATAAGAATGACTACATCTACGACGACGAAACAAACTTTGACACCTACGAGAACTACGATGGACACGAGGTAGGTACCATGATTTACGTCTTAGATATCCCCCTTGCAGACCATTTCTTGCATGGTGGAATTCCAAAGAAAATGGCTGCTTCTGCCGGAGGTGCAGCTGGAGTGATTAGCAGAAGAGCTCCATCGCCACAGCCTTCCGAAGACGCATTTACCCGTCATCGTAAAAGTTTAAGTGCGGGTATTGAGGACTTCCGCACCCCCAACACTTCCCTTGAGCGTCTCCAACATTCGCTAGACCCCAACTTGGCTGTGTCCGAGATGGGAGGCACTCAAAAGTCCGGAGACACTACAGACTTCAAAGCTCATGCAGAAGAATCTGTGGTAGACAATTTTGTCGATGTCCAGATTCCTTCGTCCGCCATGAGTGAAGCTGATACCAATACCGATACCGAAACGGTTGAAATTGGAAATGTGGATAGAGTTCCAATCTCCACTGGCCACCGTGCTTCTCTCTCCAGAGATGAAGACCACGTATCTGATGGCCTGAGAAAGAGCGCCACGCCAGTGTTATCGAAAGATTTTGCCTACCATATTTCTTCAGTTAATGACGGGTCTCCTTCTGCTGCTGGAAGTAGCCAAAAGGCCAAGCCAGTTGTGATGGCTTCTGAAAGAGGAGTCGGGAACATCTTCTCGTTCCCGTCTAGTTCTGGGCAAGAAAATTCGACTGAATCTACAGTGGAGAATGATGCGAAGACTAAAAAGCTCATTGCCGATTTGAATGCGGAGATTGCAAACTTGAAAGCATCTATTACCGCAAACAAACAGCAAGCTGAGAAGAATACTCACCTTTTGAAAGAAGAAAACTCTCTCCTTAGACAGAAGGTTGATGAGATCTCCAAAAAGGGGCAAGAGGCAGAAGTGCTTTCAAGACAGTTGGCCGAACAGACTGCTCTCGTCGAAGAACTTAGAGGTGCTGTTAACCCCAAAGACCTTGAAGTCACTAATGAAGAAGGTGAAACGCCCTCTTCATATAGGGGATTTACTGATACCACCAAGTATAAGTTGCAGAATCTTGATTTGGCGAACAAATTGGTGTACTTACAAAACGAGAACGAGCAGCATCGTGAGAAGTTGAACCGCTTTGAGCCATTCATGGAGAACCAAATCACGCACTTATCTTCTTTGCAAAACGTCATTAAAGCCCAGGAAGAACGCATTGCCGATTTGACGGTGCAAGTGAAGCTGGAACTGGTTTTGCACCAGGAAATTGCCGACTGGAAGCACAAATTTGAAAACTTGGAACTAGAATTCAACACCTACAAGAGCGTGCATGCGGATGTGGAATACGATGACGAGAATGCCGACGAATCTCGCGAGTTGGAGCCCGGAGCCGTGCCTCAAAGAAAAAATGTCACCGACTTGTCTACTCAATTGGGAAGTTTGGTATCCTTGTGGCAAACTACCAAGCTGGCAGACACTGCATCTCGCCTGATTGATACTCTGGAAAACGACGTTGTCGCTGGATTGCAAAAACAGGTGGATGATTTGCTCTTAACTTGCCGCAACCAACAAGAATCCTCTGCTTCGGAGGTGCACGAGTTGACGGCCGAATTGGAAGCAAAGGAGAAATCGTTGAATGATTTAGAAGAGAGGTATCGCGAGGCCATTCTGTCGGTCAACAATACTAGTAAGGCCCTTAATGTGAATCAAGAAGAGATGCAAGGCCAGAAAGCTATGATTGACAAGTTAGTGCGCGAGAACCAAGACTTGAAGATGCTGAGAAAATCTAGAAGAATCTCATCAGTGCAACTGTTGAGTAGTGATCTTCAGAAGCTGTCAAGTCTAGGAACACCCAAAGCTGAAGAAGACGCGGATGAGGCGGAAGAGAATGACTTGGCTAATGCCTATTATCAGATGAGAGTGAGAGACCTTGAGGCTGACATCTACATTATGAAGCAGGAGAAGGACCAGTTGAATGAAACGGTGAACTCGTTGAAGAAGGAGTTATACTTTGCCAAAAGTAACCAATAGTACCAGGAGTGAATTGGCGAGAGTTATATCAAACACTAAGTATTATAATGTATTTAATACTAAAAGCTTATTAATGTTTTATCTAGAGATTCCCTTCCAGAACTGTAGTGTTCACTAAGCGATCGTTGGCTGCATTGTCATAATTGGGTACGAACTCATCGGTACCATCCACTCCCAAGCTATCAGGGATACCAGTAGTTTCGAGAGAAACGGGCGCCTCATACAAATCCGGAACCGGGCCAGGTAGCGTCAGGCCAGAGTCTGCGTGAAGATGCATTACAGCACTCGATTCGTCCGCGGCAATAAACATGTTGCCGTCGTGGTCCAAGGGGCTGACTGTTTCTTGTTCGCTGTTTTCGGAGTCATCAAACTGAGGCTCCGAGGGGAAAAGACTGGCCTCGTGCTGGCGCATGCGTTCTTTCTCTGAGAGATGGTGTTGTGACGGCGGCATGGGGACCGTAGAGATTTCTTCATACAAAGGAGCCGTGGTGGGGGCCTCGACATCTTCATTATGCGACCCAGTGGGGGTATTTGTTGTTTCGAGATACGAGGGGACGGCAAAATCGTCCACCTGTAGCGATTCTGCAATTGAATGTATACCCTGGTTTCTTTGCTGTAGCGACACGGGCTGGGCGTAGTTGGAAGGGGAGCTTGTGTTGCTGTTGGACACCAGAGACCGCCTGGGAGAGTTGACTAGCGACATCGAGCCTTCAGGAGAGGCCACCAAGGCGGGTGGCTTCTCCAGGCGGTGGGTACCAATGACAATTTCGGACGTTATCAGGACAAACTTCTTCAGGCGCTTGAACCGGTCAGTGTTAATGAAGTCGGAGCGGTCTTGGTTGACCGGGTACGGATGGAAAGAGTAACTGCCCAAGGTGTTTCCAGGCGAGGACTGCGACTCCTCGAGTGGGATCAGGGCCGACTTGGGGTGCTCGCTGGGACCTTCGAAGCTCAAAGACTTTCCAGAAAGGTTGAGCATGACTTCGATGAAGTACTGGAAGGACACGATGGGACAGCCGGAAATGGTGGGGAACGCGTCGGGCGGCACGCGCAAGCTGGTGTTGATCTCCAGAGAAAACGTTTGCGGGTCGACAAAGAGCGGGATCACCAGCTGCTGCAAGTCCTTGCGGAATGACTCGTAGAAGCCGTCGAGGCCATAATCTAGGCGGCACACGCGCACTAGCGTGACGATGATTCCCCTGGAGTCCTGGATTTTCTTGAGGTGGCTGATGGTCAACTTGATGGGGATCAACTCGCCCTTCAAGAAGCCGCGCTTGGCGATTTCCATCGACACGCGGATGTTTTTCCGCAGGTCTGGGGATTTGGCCGCGGAGGCGGCGGAGGAGGCAGCAAGGTGGGCGTTGAGCAGGTTCGGGGTCAACGGGTTCGGGTTCGGGTTGGCGACAATGCTGTCGGAGTCGGTGGAGGAGAAGGTGGAGAAGGTGTTCAAGGTGGAGTTGGAGGACTGGACCCGCAGTAGCTTGAGGTTTTTGCGCGGGTCTTTGATGAGAAGGCGCTTGGGCTTGGGCGGCGGGAGGTGGGCCACGTCGATCGGGTTGACGAGGTTGATGATCTTCTCCAGGGTGAAGGACGGCGTGCTGAGCTTGGACAAGGACTTTGTCATGGAGAAAAGGTCGGTCTGGGTGGAGGACGAGGCGGAGCCCGGCAGGTCGGCGTCGCGCGGGTCTGCGGCAGAGCGCAACGATGTCTTGAGCACGTACACGATGGCGCCCTTGCCAAAGTCGATGGAGGTGAACACGCGCTTGTTCGGGAGCTTGACGATGAACGGGAAGCGGTGCTCGCCCTTGTAGAGGCCATTGACGAACTCGTGCTCGCGGTTCGGCAGCGAGGCGGCGGTTTCGGGCCCGTAGATCTTGATGGCGTGGTTGAACAAGGTGTGCTTGACCGGGCGGAGCCTGGACTGGGGCAGGGCGTGGATTTTGACGTAGCCCCGGAGGGAAAACACTATGGCGATGTTGGCCAAGTTCTTCCGGCTGACGAGCACCACCTGGCCGCTGATTTCCTCACCTGGGAGCCACAGCTTGTGCGGGTCGTTTAGCAGAATGTAGAAGTCCTCCACCGAGCTGCTGTCGATCTTGGCCACAGACGACTCCGGGTGGGATTTGCCCAGCCTGCCCGACATTAACTTCGCAACGGCCTTTTTCATCGAAGGCGCGGA
>JAKUAN010000148.1:0-13472 GCA_030674715.1 Clavispora phyllophila
CTCCCTAAAGAACATCAGTACCTCCCTAAAGAACATCAATACCTCCCTAAAGAACATCAGTACCTCCCTAAAGAACATCAGTACCTCCCTAAAGAACCTAAAGAACATCAGTACCTCCCTAAAGAACATCAGTACCTTTGAGCAGTCGCAAAAAGCGCCTAAATAGTACTCGATCCCGTATTAAATACGAATACAAGTAGTTATCACCCGATTTTGTAGTGTTAAACCACGGTATTGTTCTAGGACGGGGGAATTTTACAATACTGGGACGGCTTTCATATCTAGGAACCACCTGAGTGCTTGCTTTATGGCATTCGTTGTGTAGTACCTGAACCAATGAAAGTTATCCTTCCCTTTTCACTGTTAAAACTGATTCTGAATACAAATTTGTCTCTCGGTGGTGAATATTACCGTATGATATTCTATTTTTAGGCGAATGTAGAGTCTCCTAAAGTGACGAAAATTAATGAATAATTGGTCGGGTTTTAAATTGAACAAGGTTTGCGGGAACAGTTCGCGCATTGCTACAATTATCTCCATCACAGAACAAAAACACAAAAACTTCTTTCCTAAGGTAAAAATCGAAAATCGAAAATTTCCCCTCGAATAAAGTAGGGCATAAGAACTCAGAATTTATGGATACACTGACTGAAGTGCAAGATGATGGAAGCTCTGAGGCAGTATCTATGGGGAATTTTCTATTCCTGATGGCTCAAATGATCGCGCATAAGTACAACATATGCGAAGCCACAGTTGAGACCGCCACTCGGAATCGCGACGCACCTTTCCCACTGCAGAAACCACGCTCACGTTTAGAATAGCAAGAAACGAAGAAATGGTACATGCCTCTGACAGCAAGGAGTAGATGGCCAAATATCGTATTAGGTACTAAAATTATAAAGCTGTTTCTTTAAGCAAAGATTGAAACATTTCACTGAATGATCAATACAGTTTCGTATTTGTTGTCTTATAAATACTGCACATCTTCAATGTAAATTACAACAACCCAAAAAAAAGTTGAACACCCGGCTATTGGCCCTACATAATTTCAGCTCTGCACCGCATTTTAATTCCAAGATAAAAATTTTGGAAATATTATTCGACGAATTGAATTTTTTTTGAACCGAATTAAGTTTTTCTTAATACGATTTTGATAAATTCTAAAAGCAAATTTCAAATCTGTAGAGTACGAAGGACGTATTTGAGAGTGCGAATTAAATTTCACTTTAGGGTGTAATGGAAATTAAGCATTGCGAATTTCGAGTTTCGAGTTAGCGAATACGGAAGAGATCAAGTGCGAAATATACATGCAAGAAGCACGAAATCCGGATATTGGGAGTGTGACTTTTCTGGGAATCAATGTATAGCGCTGACACTATCATACAGTCGCTTCACACTACGAAATACTGTATGTTATTCAACCTTCCACTAATCCGGTATTCAACACATCATTGAATACCGGATTTTGAGATCTTGTTCCTCCAGTAACATGGATGAATTATAGCCTACTGAGGAGTTCTGTTGAGCGAATTTGGAGGAGATTACTGAATACTCTCCGAAGTAGGAAATTCACTCAAATATCATACTTCTAATATATTTGCTGTTCAAGCTTAAGCGTACTTCAGTACCTTATTTATCATCAGCATCTCCGCAAAGAATATGTTGCAGCTCACACAAAGATTTCAGTTTCATCTACAAGCAATAATTAAAATATTAATATAGAAATAAGTACATAGAGCTCACAGCTCATCGTAAAACTCATTAACGTCTAGTGATCAGAATGACTAAACATTGTCAGAAGAGGTATTAGAAAGAACAGCCTTTTCTTCGCCGTTTTCGGTCTCGCCATTTTCTGCATGAGTTGCAGAGATTTTGTTCTCCAATTGAGCATCGCTCAAAAGTGGGATGGTAGGCTCCCAGTTCTTACTCTTCCAAGCTGGGATATTCTCATCCCAAAGTTGAGCAATCTCTTCCAAACGCTTGCCTCTAGTTTCAGGGAAACCGAAAAAGACATGGACAAACATACAGGCACAGAACACAGCATAAATGATGTAAGTCTTCCATGTGATGTTTTTGAATGAAGAAGGAGTGAACATGGCAATAGCAAAATTGAAAATCCAGTTAGCAGCAGTGGAAACACAAGCACCTCTTTGTCTAGATCTGTTATCACCCCAAACTTCTGAACAGTAAACCCAGATACCCACACCCCAAGAGCAGGCAAAGGAACAAACGAAAAGGTAACAGCATGCAATAACACCCTTGGCAGCGGCCTTGTGATCATCTGGAATAGTAATTCTGACAGTATCATTACCTTCATAAACATGAGGAATGGAGTAAGTAGCCAAGATACCAGCGACACCAAATTGCCAAGCCATCATGGCAGCGGCACCGAAAAGCAAGATAGTTCTTCTACCAACCTTGTCCAACAAGTACAAACTTGGGACAGTGATGACAGCATTAAGAATGTACTGGATCAAGGAAGGAATTAAGTTAGTGTCACCGTTGTAACCTGCCATCTCGAAAATGTAGACAATATAGTACATCATGACGTTCATACCGGTTAATTGTTGCCAAATTTGAGCAAAAATAGCAGTGAAAGTTCTGAGTCTATACTTCTTGGAGAACAAATCGGCGTAAGTGAAGTCCTTGGCGTGTTCCTCAAGAAGCAACTGCTCCTTAATTTCAGACATCTCGATTTGCACATCCGGGTCATCATGGTTACCTTTGGCTTGAATTCTTGCGACAATATCTTCTGCTTCTTCCCAATATCCTTGCTTTGCCAACCATCTGGGAGATTCTGGAATAAAGAAAAGACCAGTCAATAAAATAAGACCGGGAAGAATTTGGATACCCCACGATACTCTGAAGGAAGCCTTAGTAGTGACATGCGACAAACCATAAGCGATAAGGAACATAATCAAAATACCGAGCGTCACAGAAAACTGGAACATACCACCAATAAAACCTCTGATCTTTCTTGGAGAAAGCTCTGATCCGTAAACAGGACTGACAGATGAACCAAAACCAATACCCCAACCAGAAATAATACGACCAATGATCAATTGTGCTCTGTTTTGAGACGAACATTGAACAGCAGCACCGACACACCAAAGGAAACCACAGATAAGCAAGGAAGCTCTTCTTCCAAATGGCTCTGAGACGAAGGAGGAAGAGATGGAACCGAAGAAGGAACCCAAACTCATACTAGCGGTGATAAAACCTTGAATCACCGACAGAGGGTGGTGGAAGTAGTTCAAGTATGGATCCTGACCAACAAAGATGGACATCGACGAAATATCGAAACCGAACATCATACCCGATATACAAGAAATACTAGCAATGAAGTAGACATTGTGAGTGTTTGGTGTCTTATCGAGCCAGGTTCTAAGCTTCAAAGCTGAAGCAGCAAGCTTCTCTTCATAAGCCATTATTGCAAATTATTGACTGAAGATTGTTTTTATTTTTGATGATGAAAAAGTCAATGTGGAGGGAAGTTCTTTTATATTGCAAACTAATTTTTTCCGCTGGCTCCGGATCTGTTTAATCCCCAGTTTTCTCCACAGACTGCAACGACAACATGCATAATAACCTATAGTCAATGCAGGTAAAAAAAAAGCGGGTGATCATCATTTTATGCAGACAGAACTTTGTCAAAAAAGCTGGGGTTGACGCGAGAGAAAAACCCGTATCTTCTACAAAAGGTTTTTTTTTTCTCTCTCAGTTATTATACATTTCCGTCCTATAGATTGCTCTTATCCTTGCACAAAAATAGCTTTATGGTCTTGAAATCACTTGAGGAAAAGTGAACGAAGAGAAGATAGTGACACGCAACAGGCTAAACGTTTTGCTGCACTCCACGCGGATTATTCGTCACCCCGCCTTTGAGGCAGGAGCGCATGGATTATGCCGCGTCTGGAAGTGATTATCTTAGTAAAACTGGTAAATATATGCAGTTTGCTCTAGTCTCTTTTCACACCCCTCGGAAGTATTTTGCTCCTGACACCTATACGTAAATATCAGCATTCAGAGAGATAGGTATGTCAGCAGGTGATGCGCGCGGCAATAATTGGCACCTAAAGCGACAGATGATCAAGACAGAACACCTCGGACGATGATGAGACTTAGACATTAGAGAGAAGGCCAAACTTCTGATTGAGATGACCCCGCTTTTTTTATTAATTAACAATCAACGCTAAGCAATTTCTGCTACGTTCTTTTTTTTCTTACCTGAAAGACTAGATGCCAAGCTACTATGCTTCTGGTGTACAAACTGCAATACAAGCTCTATTATGGAGTTTTTCGCAACAAGATTACCATGTTTACGGATATACACACCAGTGAAAAAACTCACACCAGAATTTTTATCGGAACGTCTGGAAGTGGGATAGGGCTACTCATGGGTGATTACGGGAGAATCACGAGTGCATTCTGTTTTGTTTGGATATTGAAATTATCTTGTAGCAAACTTCATTGGCCACACAATTCGCACCTATCTGTATTATTGAGAATAAACCTGGGTAGCGGTGCTTAACCTTTAATGTCATTGAAAGGCTATAGTGAGCGTAACGCAAAGCTTGATATGTTCAACTCGATCTCCGTTATTTCATCATCTTTTGATTGAAGAACAATATTTCGCACCCGATGCATGATGTTCTTTGTTTGCAGGTGGAACGGTATATCTGAGTGATGCTATTTACTTACGGGCACATATACAAACCGACTTCCGAGGGAGGGAGAAAAAAACGGGAGGGAGGCATTATTCTTGCGCAGATGGGAGGAAGGGGACCCTAACACCCGTTACGGTGATGCAGGAAAAAGCATCATCTTTAACATCTTCGAAGCCCAACTAAGTCTCCAGCTGCATCAAACTAGGGTCCACTTAATACTAAACAAAGGACCACGCCACTTACTATTAGATTTAGGACTATTTATTCGGAAAATCACCTCATAATATATTGGCTCTTAACCTCTAAGCCCATGCCAAGCTCTCGTGTACGACCTGTATATTATATGCATCCAGAAAGGCCAGGCCCCGCCACCCCCAATGTTACAACTGGAACTACATCCTAAACAGGCAAAAATATTATCTTGAACCGATTTTTCTCATCAGCCCATTGGCCGAATTTCTGGCTAATCATCAGAATATACGGAATGTGGTGCCAGTTTGTGTCATTCTAAAATGATCTAACTAAATTTAGAGATACGAAATGTGACACGAAACAATTTAATGCTCTACGTATAATCAAATAAAGCTTCATAGCCAATAAGTAATCGTTGCGTTGTTAGTTCAGTGATTTTAAATGAAATTTACGACAAAATAGTTAGCAGAAAATAGGAAACTTCTGTCGGTCGCGCGATACCCTTTACGCGAGAGAAGCTGCTGCCATCAGATCCTCTCAAGTCAGCTTTTCGGAACAATCGGTATTTGAGCCATTTTCAATTTGCCATAGATGCAGAAATTCTCTTTTGTACGCTTTGTGAATCAATATCGGGTGTGTAAGCCAGCAACAATAACGGAATTGCCTCACTATTTCCGGGGGTTTTCCTTTGTTCTGTTTTTCCGTAAAGTTTTGCAGCAGTCCGTACACACCTGACCCGCAGTCGTCAAGTAAACAATATAACCTCCGGAGCCTGCACCTTGCCCACAACGTGTATGTCTGGCTGGCAGTTTTCAGTAAACAAAGAGCATCACATCCGGAACCAGCATCTTGGATTAATTCTTTTGTTTTAAAGTAAAATTCGTTTGTCAAATGTCGGGATTCAACGCGAATTTTTCCGATTCACGGTTAGAGAGCTATTCGAACAACTCTTAACACGGCAGTAAATGGCTGCAATGATTACTCCAACGAGCCAAAAGCTATGGTCCTCAATATGTATATATATACCGCAACAATTAGTGTGAGTAGTACTCAGTGTATGCGATCTAAGACAGCCATGGCAAGCTCTACCTTCATCAGCATCATGGTCGCATCAAAGTGGCCCAAGCCTTTATTAGTGGTACATTTCTTCTAAAACCCCGCGTCAATACCGCATGTTGCGGAGACCTCTATAATGACTATTATTAAGGTATTCTATAGAGGGGAAATTGCCAGCAAAGCACAATTGAGGATGTTTTACAGAAGGAAAAAACATCTTTGGGAGATTTGGACTATAACCTCTAATTATCCTTTGCTCTCCCTTCTCTTTGCCAAGTATGAGGTATGGTAAATTTGTATGTTCTGTGCAATAACGCTTCCCGGAAGTTGGTTCATGGACGTTCGAATTACTATTGCCTCGGCCAATATGAGTTAACCAACTCTCAGGAAGGAACTCGATTTTTATGGCGATTGCTGAAGAGAATAAACATAACTTTTATTTAGTGAACGCTCATTCCTCAATTAATTGAAGAAATTGATTCGTTCACTGCCTAGACATTAAAGTGCCCGTAATGAAGTTACCTGCGTGCCCGAGTAATCATTCTGCAGTAAGCCTCGCATGTGGGCATTAAGATTAGATAGCATCTCGTGGGTAGTCAGTTTTTACGGACGCGCAATTGCTACCCTTGTCTATTCGCGACTAGATGTCCCCCATACGCCGAATAATTAAATGCAAACCAGCCTACTTCGCTTACGAGTGGGTCAACTTATTCGAGCGTGGAAGAACATATACGATGGTGTGTGCATTTGCATTTTACTCTGCATTGTTGTCTTTCGATATCAGGGCTTCCGTATATGTATTACGGGCTCACCTCATTCTGGTCTCCTGATCCATATTTATATACAGTATCATGATGAATGCCCGATTTTTTATCCGACTTGATAGATTCGAACAGATCCTATGAGCTATGCATAAATTTGGGACGCCTTTGTAAGGAATTTCAGCACAGAGACGTATCATTATAGCTCTTGTGAAGAGAGAACGAGGAAATGTATATCAATGTAATTAATGCTATTTAGCTATTCATCCTGCTTGTAGTTTGCAATTGTGGAAAGATATTAGCCAAAAGTGAAAAAATACAATTGCATACTTTGCCTCCTAAAAAATCGAATACGTGGGTTGCCCTGCTCCAGTAGAAATAAAACGACCCACCAGATGTCCGGGGAGCATCCTGCCGAGTCTAAATTGTTCTTAAGGATCATGACACTTAGTGTAAGGGTTCTTGTTCTAGTACTCAGTGACAGGGAGCGCGCATTTCATTTTTGCCTAAAATCAGTCAGCGAATTCTGTCGTTCGATAACATGCACAACAATCCTCTCTGAATATCCAAATACTATTCTGAGACCTATCCCATATTTATTTTATGTCCCCCCCTCTTTTTTTGCACAGTATCATATTGCTTGTATATTAGCACATTACATTAAAATATGACATTTTTTGTTGTTAATTACATTAGTACCCCCCAGGAGTATCATTCGAGCGATCATAATTAGAGAGATGTTAATATTAATGAGAAGAACAGCATCCTCAAAGTCAATATCAGTAGGTCGTTTAAGTAAAACTTGAATAAAAATTGACTAGGATGCTATGGCTTGAACTATAGCTTTAAGATTGCCTTGTCTTTATCTCCATTCATCGACTTTCATCCTGTTAAATCCGGCTCTTTTACACAGGAAAGAACCATATTTCTTGGTGAGAGAGAAAACCTCTCTTTTATATATTACGCAGTACCCAGAATATCCTAAGGCTTACCAATCCATACGTTAGGTTTATCTCCAGCTTTGACTCGGACATCTGTCCTTTAGGTGGAAAGTCTTTTCTCAGATGAGTCTTTCCTGTATGTGCAACACCGGAAAAATCCTATATGGAGTTACTCAAGACCACCATAGATCTTAACATCATCAATAGATAATTGTGACATCTACTCAAGGTCGAAAGGGCCTTCAGATACTGCTAGGCGGTAGTACAAATGCTCCGCTAGCACTTTAATTACCGGAGAAAATTGATATTGTTCTGTTGAGAGCCCAATTACAATTCTCATGCATAATTGAAGCTGAAAGTTTTTCCATCAAGACTATCAGGTTTTTCATAGCAAGGAAAAAGGGCTAAAATTTGAGAGATCTCCAATTTACTTTATGTTCCTAAGTATGACATTTGCAACCAGTCTATAGGGCATAACTTACGTAAACCTCTCCAATTTCCATGTATCTCGAACTGAACCCGCATATTCGTTGCCTAACGCATATTTTTTGAATCTAGCGGCTTTCACGTCTTGTATGCACAATTTTGTGCCGAATTGACGCGGAAGCGGCGCAAAGCGAAGTGCAGCACTTGTGTTCTACTTATGAGCAAATAATAACCGACGCGCTTAAAGCTTCGCAGCAAACTGGATAAAGACACTCACCGCTTAGCAACCAGGTCGTCATACTCATTTCAGTCGATAATTGCCCACAAGAAAGTATGAGAAAATGCTTTATATTCGGTATATGTATTCATATGCATTTGATCAGAAATGGCTTACATTTTATCAGAAATGGCTTACATTTCGTCGATTTCATACCAATTGGAATGCCCGATGGTCTCTGACTTGATGCACTTTGCGTGTCCAATCACAGTTGCCTCTTCTCATCACAATTTGCGCTTATCCGCACAAGGCGACGCGTTTCGATTCACTCGCGGTATATCCTACTCTCTCCGCAACGGCGTATCAACTGAGATACAGTCACATTTACGATGCATTGCTCTTTTGCGTAAATCTTATAAGTTTCATTCCACTATTCGAAGTTAATATGTATCATATTTTTTTTTTTTTCTTTCCCTTAGAGCCAACGTACAATCAAATGCCAGAAATTTGCTGCTTAATACCATATTCAGAGTCCCAACCTCAAAGCTTACCACACTACTTCACAATACTACGTAAGGTTCTAGTGGACTATACGCAAGGGTTAAATTAGCTCTATGACCCTATATGCAGTGATCAAAATGTTTTCTGATCTCATCTCCTTACAAAGTGAACAAACAGTCGGTCAGTCCCCGATACACCGAAGTTCAAATACGGGAACCCCCTTTCTACCTTTTCCTTTGATTGTACTTCTAATTTAGCTTCTATAGTCGATTGTTACCTCGAATCTTTATAAGAACAAAAAAAAAAGAAACAAAAAGAAAAAACCTGAAAAATCAATTGTTCAGATTTTTCGTAATAAATGATATTTAAGTATATCGCCGGTTAATGATAGGGTCATTACATCCCCATTTTCTCTATATTTAGATCACGGCATGTCAACGAACACGTAACGACTTGAAAATTACGATTCAGGGATTCTGCTGACTCGCTCTATCAAGCTTTCCTCTATAATTATTCAGTCACGTTATATGAGTAAAGGTTAGTGAGTTGCTCTAAAAAAGATTCTTCCGTATCCAGAAGATATATCGTGCGCTTTATTTTCTCTGTCTCATACCCGGCTCTAATGATACGAAAGGGTTTAATTTTTAGAGCATACTTACAGCTTTCAATCCAAGGATCAATATATCACATTAAGCGTCTCATGCAATAATATAATTTTCATAAAGATTAGAAGATTCTTCCCTCACCAACAGTATATTTCAGTATAAGGAGAGCGAGAGATAATCAAATACGTCCTATCTTACCTAGTGCCGGTAATGTTTCTTATCATGTGAATGTACCTGATACTCTCAAATTGAAGCCCATCTAAATACCAATTCTACGATTAGGCACATCGAAGTACGGCGCAGCGAAGTTGTCGAAAGTATCATCAAACGTACCAACCCAGATAATCTAATACATCCGCTTAAAGCTTGGGCTATTTCCGTGACATCCACCAAGGCATATCACTTGACCCACTTCATGCGAGAAAGTGATTTGCTTCTCTTTTGCGCTATTATGCATGCACTATGAGGACCAAAAATCAAACGTTACTGTAATTAGATACCGGATCACAACATGTCCGCCCCTCACTCTCCAAGGCATCTCGATAGGGTCTTATGATGTGTAATTGATCCTATGAGAACGTAAGTGCTGAATTTTCTCATCAAGGAAATGAATTACGCATGCATCCAATTGGGAGGCGGTGCACCAGTCATTTTTTTCCTCGTTTGGTTGTATGTCTGATGAATATTCCCAAATTTGATAGGTGGAATTGGACCGCGTTTGGTCTTAAGCGCTTCTGCATTGACACCCTTTTCGTCCATTGATTATTATCATATTCGCGTTGGAAAGAGAGAACTGCCGAGACGGGCCCTACGAAACATGACCGGTAAAATACCCGCCCTAGTTCAGCTTGTCGGTAACGAAAAGATCTCTTTGTTTCGCTTGCATTCGCTTACTCCATTTTTCACTTCCCAGAATTTCGTTCTTTATTCTTTTAATGAACTCACATGAAATTCTACCACATCTATTGAATATGGCTCTAAATTGTTATATGCTAGAGTCTGCACTAACAATGACCTAAGAAAAGTAGATGTTTGAGCGAAGGTAAATAAAAAAACTTGGACGTCCTTCATACACAACTGACCTGCTTCCATTAAGAGAAATTAGCAATACGAAAAACCTGTCTTTCATACTAGGAGATTCGCATGGAAGCACTGTGATGATTAGAATAAACAATCACATTATTTTTCTTGCAAAAGTGAATAATAGCTTCAATTAATGAGCAAAAGTGGCATCGAGTAGTTATTATAGTAGCCCTAATTTGTCCCGTTCTTGGGCCCTTGCCGCATTTACTACTTCTCCGATCAGCTGCAAGTTTTTCCGAGGTGCGCGACCCTTCTTAAAAACTGCCGACTGATGAATTTCCCTCATATCAAATAGGGAAGGGAAATTTCGCGCTATTTTTTTTTCCTTCAAAATGCAGTTTTAGCCGCCGAAAATAATATGTCAAGAATGTGCGTTGTCTCTCATACATTCCATTTCAGTGGTAGTAATGGTATCTTATTGGCAAGCCTTAGCAGGGAGTTCAAGTCTTAGAATGGTTTATATTCTTTGTAATTTATCGCAAGTCCCGAGTTTTTAGAAGGGTGGTTGGCAAGTTTGGCTAGCGGCTTCTCATACTCCAGATGGTGGAGAGTGTAGAAGATTGTCAAAATAAAGGGTATTCTACAATTAGATTCTTGACTAGATTTATGATGTCCCTAGCTAAATAACGAACAACTGGGTGGGCTTAGTACGAAATACTTCAAACTGCTCTTCATGAAGTAATCCCTCCCATAGAAGCTGATGTGAGTACTTCTCACTAAAACTCATATAATACATGAGGTACTTCTACTGCATGTTAAATAATCCGCGAGACAGGAGGCCTAATACGGCTTTAAGTGCATGTACGTTGCTCACATCTCGAGCATAAGAAACTAGGCGATAAAAGGGCTTAACTGGGAATTTTATGACGGAAAGGTTGAAGAAAATTCTTTTCCTATCACCTTGGCTGGATTAAAGAAATGATCTATATTATGTTGAAACCTCCCAAATGAAATGCGTAGGGCTCATTCTCAAAAAATAGTAATCGTATCCCAAGGAGTATATTAGAAACCAGCATTCTAAAGCAAAGAAAGCAAATATGAGAGCATGCTGAGCCATGCTGTACATGCTTCACTCCGTTGGTCTGTTTCCACATTCATCGTTTTTCTTCGATGAACTTAGATTGCGTATATGTATCTAGGTTTATATTGTTCAAAGGAGTAGGAACAATATAAAGGCGAAGCACAACTATTGGGCCGTAAGATATAAGCCTCAGAAACAAAATAAAGCAGTAATACTTCTAGAACTTAGTCTAACTTACCCTTGAAGCTTCATTATCCTCTTTGCATTTCATATATGATTATATACCGAACCTACGACTTGGCATCAATACGAAATTGTGCATTGTAAAATAGCCCAATATGTGCTTTCTCCTCCATAAACCTCGGATAAGCGCGTATTGAGAATTAGATACAGTTAGTACAGTTCTGCCTCTCTCAGTATAAGTACATTATTATTTTGTCTGGGACTGTTCATAAGATAGGGCATTTGTGAACGAGAGCTGTAAAGACTGGATGAGAAGATGGACGTGGAAAAAGCGGCGCAAACGGAGAGTCAGCTCGCTTTGAAGGTATAACCGTGATACATGGTCGTATAGTCAAGTTTGTAAACGCTTCCAAATTCCGAGCCAAGTTCAGAGACATCAAGATGAAAAAGTGCTACTTCAAGCGAATTTCAAATCCCAAATATGATTGCATGCATACGCATAAATTTGTATCCACGCCTCGACGAGGCCAATATGTAGTAGCTAACAAATGTGCCTACTATGGGACCCCGCAAATACTGATATTCTTGGCCTATTTATCCAGGAAAAAATCTCAATACTGGTAGTAGAGAAGATAGAACCAATAATGAAAAAGGATTTATAGTGTTGAGGAATGTGGGATAAGTCGTTCCATCTCCTCTTCTATGCGCCCTCTTGCTGTCCCAATTCTAGTTTCGCAATAGGGTTACATACATATGTACATGCACGTATAATATGCCCGAAGTCTTCTAAAATACAGATTGGGCTCAGCGGTAGATCTGCAGTCCGCCACCCTGCCTTGAGACAGTAGTCATATCAAAGCAACCAGGCATCAGTTTTAATGAAATTGTAATTCTCAGTAACATAACTTCCCAAATCCACTGAGATGGCTTCGCTAGCCTGGTTGCGGGCGCTTATTTTTATTTTATTATCGACCTCAACCATCGCAGCATCTAATACTGCTTACTTCTGTTATGGTACTTTAACAACTCTTGCGAAGCAAGTTTGTTTATGTGACAATACGGTAAATACTGCGACACAGGTGACCGCCTGGTCCCTCGCGTACTCAGTCCCTTCTTCCGTTGCGACGGTGTCAGGCTCAACAACAACCACTCAGGCCTACTACACTGGTACGACCACAACCACGGTACTGGACCTGTCTACTACAGTATACTCGGGAGTAACATATATCACATCCACCTCTTCCAGATCTGTATGCTCTACCTGTGTGATTACTACTACTCAAAGTCGTTGTGGTCGTGCTGGTGTCGACACAAGCATCACCCTGACGGCCACAATCACTAATTATGGAGTTACTGTATACATTCCATACTCTCGCGTTACTACCGTTGGATTAACTTCTGGCTCCACGGTAGTGACAAGTGGGGGATCTACGTACCTTGTTATCACATCTGCACCTTCATCAACTTCCACAGCTGTTGGAAGTGTTGGGGGAACCACGATTATCACCAGCGGTGCATCTGATTACGTTGTTGTTACGAAAACCCCATCAACAACTTCTACTGTTGTCGGAAGCGTCGCAGGCGTTACTACTATCACAACAGGCAGCACACCTTATGTGGTGACGACTCAGACACCAGCGACAACTTCCACCGTGGTCGGAAGCGTTGCAGGCGTTACTACTATCACAACAGGCAGCACACCATACGTTGTGACGACTCAGACACCAGCTACAACTTCCACCGTGGTCGGAAGCGTTGCAGGCGTTACTACTATCACAACAGGCAGCACACCATACGTTGTGACGACTCAGACACCAGC
>JAKUAN010000016.1:0-40184 GCA_030674715.1 Clavispora phyllophila
GGCGGGGCAGCGGCACGGTGGAAGGCGCCCGAGAGAGAAGGTCTATGTGGTTCCGCCAAAGCAGTGGTGGTACAAGTGGTTTAGGAGAAGTGGTGATCTTGCCCGCACTACTGCAGGCGCGGGCCGGACCTTGCTGGGTCCGACACCCGTACCTCCGGGACCAGCCACGGCGTGGCGGGGCAGCGGAAGCGCCGGAGCGAGCGGCGAGGGGGAAGGCGGAAGCGGCTGGGGTTGGGGGACGGTGGCGCAACCGTTTTTCCGCCGCGGAGGGCCGGTTCCGACTGACCACGGTGGCCAGGGGAAGCAACCCGTCTGTGTGCAGGATGACAGGTGGCATAGACGGTTGTTTCAATGTAGGGGCGAGGGAAGACGGGAGGTTGGAGAAGGAGTGGGCGGAGAGGGAGTTGGCGGAGTTTACGGCAGTGGAGCGGAGATTACGGGGGTGGAGCGGAGATTACAGGAGTGGAGTGGAGTTTACACGAATGGATTTTACGGAAGAGTTTACGGGAATGGAGTTACGGCGGGAATGGTCGAAGACATTGGAGGGAATTGGGTGGAAGAAATGGCGAATGGCATTGCGGGCAGAATGGGAGCGCCATTGCCAATTGCGACTCCACCTCCACTTCTGTTTCCAGAGTAATCGTGCGGTGCACACCTAGCGACATCGGCTTCTGGAATCTTGAGTTGGCAGTGGTGGCGTCGCTGGTGGAAATCGTCTTGTCTGTAGAGACTGGTTTGGGAAATGTGCCGTGGCCATCACTAGTAGTCATTACTAGCACACTAGAACCACTAGTACTAGCACTAGAACCACTAGTAGTGGTCATTACTGGCACACTAAAAACTTACTAGCACACTACAATCACTAGTAGTCATTACTCGCGCACTACAATCACTAGTACTAGTCACTAGTAGCAAACTAGTCATCAGTGGGCGCAAACCAGTCATCAGTAGGTGCAAATAAGTCACGACTAGTACAACAACACTAGTACTAGTACACTACTCATCACTAGTAGGAGCAAACTAGACATTACTAGCACACTCGCCATTACTAACACACTAGCCATTACTAACACACTAGTCATTACTAACACACTAGTCAATACTAGCACACTAGTCATTACTAGCACACTAGTCATTACTAGCACACTAGTCATTACTAGCACACTAGCCATTACTCCCCCACTGGAAACCACTCTGGCAGAGGCACTTCCATAATATACCCAAAATAGACCCCATCTCAATCTACACAGATCATACACCCTTAAGGTCCCAACAACGCGGTTGCGGCGGTCTAAAGATATTTTCCTGCACCTCTCCTACCCACTCCACGTACCAACAACCCTCCAACAATCACTTACAATCGACTGAATTCCCAATTCTGCGATCCAGCCATCCTCCACTTCTCTTCTGTCTCGCGCATCTCTCCTCCCCCTCGCGCATCTCTCCTCTCTCTCATGCATCTCGTCTCTTCCTTCATTTTCCCAACTGCCATGTGACCATCCACGTGCACTCCCCATCGCTTCTTCAGTCACGTGTACATCTCTTCCACCATCATGTCTTTCAGCTTTGGCTTTTCTGGCGAGGACTTCTCGGATTCAGAGCCTCAAGCGGCCTCCGAGACAGTCCCTGTGGCCCAACCCGTTTCTGCTGTTGCTTCTCCGCCAAAGTTGCATCCACTATCGGCCATTCTCTCCACCTTACGCAATGTCCGTCTTACTTTCGACAATTACTCCACTCCCAACGACAATATCATCTACCGGCGCGAGCTTTACGACATCAAGCACCAGGTGATGACCGAAGAGAATGAAGGAGAGGTCAATCAGATCTTGTTGGGAAACGCTGACTCTGCCAATGACGTGGATCTCCGAAAAGGTGTCTACGAAGGTGGTTTCAAGCTGTGGGAGTGCTCGTACGACTTGGTGGACGAGCTTGCGAGGATGTTTGCTGCTAACGAAATCGCCAGTTTTTCCTCGTTTCTTGAGCTCGGCTCCGGAACTTCATTGCCTTCGTGCTATTTGTTGATGCAGCTTTTCTCCACCAACCACACCAACGTCAAACTCGTGTTGTCTGACTTCAACTACGAGGTCTTGCGTCTCGTTACGGTTCCTAATCTCATTATCCATTGGGCCTCTACTTTGCTGCCAGAGAACTTGGCCTCTTTTATGGATCCAGAAATTCCTTTGCGCAACGACGAGTTACTTTTGACTCCGTCTTTGCTTGCAGAGTTTGAGTCGCAATTGGCCCAAAGAAAAATCGAGATCTCGCTCATTTCCGGTTCCTGGGGCCCTGACTTTGTGGCTTTAGCCGACCAGTTCCGTCCTGACGTTATTCTCTCATCCGAAACGATCTACTCGTTGGATACTTTGCCTATTGTGCTTGATACGTTGCTCCGTCTTTTGCACGAGAAGAAGAACTATCTCGCATTGATTGCTGCTAAGTACTACTACTTCGGAGTGGGTGGATCCATTAAGGAGTTCACCGACCGTCTAGAAGACGCAAAGCCTCCAGCCATGATCGTGGAAACTGTGGGCCACATGAGAGGTCAATTGAAGAGAGACATTGTCCGTCTTCGTGATCAATAATTGTCATTTAATATATATTTACACCGCACAGGCCATCTGTAAGCAACTAAGATGGCGTAGGTATCATCCCGACATGCGCGGGGATTAACGCTAGAGTGGATCTCAGCAAATCCAGCTGCGAGTTTCAAAGAGCGAAACTCGCCTATTCGAGCTGAGGAGGACAGCAACTACTCATCACCAAAGAGATTGGTCAAGGCCCCATTTTCCGTGAATGGATCGTTCATGAGATCGCTTCCAAGTGCCTTCTTTTTTCTGTTCGCTGCAGCAGCCTCGAGCTGTTTCTTTCTCTGTTTGAGATCTTCCTCTTCTGATGCCTCGCTCTCATTGGTTTTGGCAATACGAATCAACTCCAATAAAGCCGACCGCTGGTGTCTCAACGAGCGGGAACCGACTAGAAGAGTTTCGAAGTTGCTGACGTGCTGCGACGTGATGTTAGGTAACGTTTCAATGAGAATCCGTGCGGGATAATCGTTCTTGGATCTTAACGAGCAGTACAACGTAGTAAGAGCGGTGGCAGTTTCCGAATGGGTTTCGACAAAATAGTCATCCATGGAAACCTTCAACAACACCTTCATCAACGTATCACACAAGTACTTGTCCACATCGTCATCCTTGAGACAGATACCGGGAATGAGGTTTCTCACCACCAAAATGGTATTGAAGGAGCATTTAGTATCCTTCAACGCGATGATGTGGCAACAAATCTGCAAAAATGCCCCCATCACCTCCTTATTGGTGCAAACAAGTCTCTTGCAGGCAAATTGGGTATCCGTGGTGTTCTTGGCATTCACCTGAGGAACAATATCAATGAGAAGGCGCACCACTGTAGCTGTAAGTTGGCGAAGCATGTGCTCCTCCATCATTTCCTCACTGAGGGTAGCGTCATCTTCATTTCCTTGCAATTGCAATCCAGTCATGTAAACCTTATCCCACCTCTCGACAATGACCTTGTCAATGTCGTACAAAGCCTTGGGCAAAAGTTCGGTCATGAAAATGTCAACGTACTTGATGGGGCAATTCTTCACCACGCTCCGGAGACAGCTGTTGATCATGTGTTTCCAACTGTGTAACGTGACACCCACGGTGTCGCCTGCTAACGCATTCCAAAGGGACGTAGCAATATTGGGGATCTCGTAAAGGGTGTCTTCCAACTGCGAGAGCGATCCGATGGTGAGAAAAGCATATTCTCTCGTGTATCTAATCAAGTGGCCCACGCTATCAGCAAAGTCTCGCAACGTCAACGCCGCCTTTACGCTTTCCTCGATGAAGGTTTCTTTGCTCTGGATAGACACACCTTGTTGCCAGAATCTCTCCATGCGACTGTAGCGCAAAAAGGACTGTACTGCTTCCGGCAAATCTCGCCAGTTATCAGGGTTGTGATATGCCTGGATCTGAGTGAGAAGCTGAAGCACATGGGGGATAATAGGTCTAACGCGGGGTTTCCACAACTTCAACAAGTTCAAGTACTCCGGCGAGTCGTGTGCAAGCTTCTCAATGCTGTATTGGACAAAGATCCGAGTCTCGCGAATCGGGAAGATGGAGGACCACCTGTCTTTGAGTTTTGTCTTCAACTCGCGGCCCTCGTCATCCATATGCGCCTGCAAAAGGTTTGTCTCTGCGCCAATGTTCCGCTTCTGGAAGTACTGGGCAATCTCCACGATGCCCATGCGCTCCATAAACCAGTGCAAGTCCATCAAGCCCTTTTCTGTTTCCGGCGCCGACCACGCTCTCAACTCCGGGTCGACGATCTTGGCGAACAAGTCTTCCTTGTTGTCGATGGACGAGCGCGAGGCAATGACCAAGAGAAACGACTTGAACGCCACGTTCTCGTGGTTGCTGACGGTGTTGGACGACAAGATGTTGGAAATGACGTTTTCCAACTCGCCAAAGATCTTGCGGAGCGACTCGGGCATGATATACGCCAAGCGGTTGAGCTCGGTGCCGCAGCTGGTGCGCAAATCGCGAATAACCTCGCGCTCTTCGTCGGTGATGTTGGCAGGGTAGTCGAACGTGGCGGTGGTCAAGATCCTCTCCAACACCTTGAACATGAGCGGACTGACCTCCTTGAGCAACGGCGCGAACTGCACCATGGTCTGGACCTGCTTGCGGATCAACAACGGCGACGCCAACTGCATTGCCAACAAGCGTTCGCCCAAGTCTTCCACGAGGCCGTTGAGGCGGTTGTTTCTCACGTCGTAGTCGTCGCCCTGGTACCAGATGCGCCAGCGCGACACGCCGCGGATGCAGTTTTCGATGATGTTGAACTGGGAGGTGCCGTAGTTGAACGCGTCGGACTTCTCGTCCAACCGGCCGTTCTCGATGCAAAGCTTGCCCAAGGCGGAGCCAAAGAAGGCCTCGAGCCGCGCCTCCAACCACGTGAGGCCCTCGTCGGGCTTCTTGCACGTGGTGATGCGCACGATGTCCTC
Source organism: Clavispora phyllophila (assembly GCA_030674715.1). Classification (NCBI taxonomy): domain Eukaryota; kingdom Fungi; phylum Ascomycota; class Pichiomycetes; order Serinales; family Metschnikowiaceae; genus Clavispora; species Clavispora phyllophila. The sequence goes on from JAKUAN010000016.1 coordinate 5,009, forward strand.
GTTGAACTTGCGGTAGTTGGAGAGGAACGAGGCCGCGTCCATGGGCAGATCAAAGTCCAAGTCCAAGAACTTCTTGGACACGTTGTCGTCGCCCACCGCGGTGTAGCTGATCATGCGGTTGGCGGCCACCTCCAAGAGGGCCACGAGAATGCGGTCGACCGGCGGTTTTGCGCTGAGCTCGTCGAACCGAAGCGTGGTGACCCACATCTGCAAGGACAAGCCGCTGATGATGAGGCTGGGGTGGTTTGTGGTGGTGAGCACGAGGTTGAGGTACTGGTCGACCGCGGCCTTGTCCCAGTCTATTCGGCTCTTGGCCGGCAACAGGATGTTGAGGTACTCACTCAAGGACACGATCATCTCGACGGTTTTCTTGAGCAACGCGTACACCTGCTCGTCAATGTCGTCGCAGTCGACCTCGAGCGACAGGTAGAAGCGCGCGAGGCTGTCGATGCCCTCGGCGGTGTAGATGGAGCCGATGAAAAACTCAAAGTCCTTGTAGTCGGCGTAGGACCGCGTGAACAAGATGTGGAGGCAGTCGACCGCGAGGGTCTTCAACTTGATGTCGGGCAACGCGAGGATGTTGACGAGCGTGTTCATGATGTTCTGCTGGCGCAACACCGACGGCTGCACCCAGTGCAAGCACGTTTTGAACGTGCTCAAGAGCTTGGGCACAAACACCTGCACCGGCGTCAGGCTGCAGTCGTGGGCCGTGAGCGTGGCCACGAGAAAGTCGCTCCAGCGCACAAACCACCCGTCGCTGGCGTGCTTGCACACGGCGATGCGCGGGTTGGGCTCGTAGAGCTGCTCCAACACCGGCGACGGCGTGACCACGAGCACGCAGAGCTGGTTGAGGATGGCGGTGCGCCGCGCCGCCACGGGGTCGTCGAGGAGGTAGATGTCCTCGAAAATGGTGCGGGCGATGATCAACGACAACTCGCGCGTGGCGCTCAGGTGCTCCCACAACCGGAAGAGGTCGCTGTCCATGGACGCCCACCCGTCGACCAAGTCGTTGTCGGGCGCGCGCGGCGCGGGTGCGGTTGTGGTATTGGGTGCGGTTGCGGTTGCGGTTGCGGTACTGGGTGCGGCTGCGGCTGTGGCGGCACCGTCGTCCTTGACCAAGAAGCAGCCCCACACGCGCTTGGCCACCAGCGCCCAGAGAAACGCGAGCTTCTCCTTCAAGTAGTGCGGGTCGTCCTCGGCCACGGTCTGCGCGAGCTGCACGATCCACTCGCGCACCGCCACCGCCTTGGCGCGGTCAAAGGTGTGGAAGCGCTTTGCCACCGCGTGCTGCAAAAGCAGCAAGCCGAAGTGGCGCACGATCGGGTTGCGCCCGGCGTTGGCCGGTAACGCGAGCTGGAAGCCCCAGTACGGCGACTCTGGCAGCAGTTTCACCAGCTCAAGAAACATTTGCGCCTCGCGGCGCTGCTCGTTGGACAGCCGCGGCGCGTGCACCACGTCCAACGCCTGGAGAATCTGGTTGACGCCGTTTGTGTCCATCGCGGCTGTGAGTTTGTGTTGCAGCGGCGATGTGGTGGTGGTGGTGTTGTGGTGGTGTGGTGGTGTGGTGGTGTGGTGTGGTGGTGTGGTCCTGTGGTTCTTTGAGCGGTGTGCTTGTGTGCAGTATCTCCCGGGGGTGTGGATGTGGTTTTCAATGTCTAGCCCGACCCAATGGTGCCTCGCAACTGTCCGGCCGAGTATTGTCACCGATGATAGTGAAGATTATCTGTAGTGGGAATCATGACTACGCGCGTGGCATGGGGCACGGGTGTGCGCGGGCTACTAACTCGGCCGCCCAACGGGCCCAGGGGCAGAAAACCGCCGAGGGGTTGGCGGTTTGGCCGAGGCTGGGGTTGGAGGCTGGAGTTAGGGGTTGGCGTTAGAGGCGGGGGTTGGGCGGGTTTAGGGTTTGGGGCGTGGTTTTCGCCCAAACGTTTCCCAGTGGTGTACGGTGGTGGTCGCGGGTTTACGGTGGGCGATTCGCCTGGGGGAGATGCGAAAGAGGGCGAAACCACAAATTCTCTTGGAGCGAGCACTGGGGCACTGTAGGCTCCATGCCACGGGAGCAATTGTAGCTCTGAATGTATTAATACTTGCAGGAACATTAATTTGTTTTACTTCAACAGCATCTTCCTCCTCTAAGTAACGTGGTTTCTCCTATTTGCTTCGTGCGTTGTATTGTATATCCTATTACTTTTCCCATTTAATATGGGTTATTAGTAAATGTATTGTAGTATTTTCCTGGTACAACATTGAATGATAAGAAAAAACATGAACATTTTCTGGACTGATGTCATCTTTTTAATCATTTCTACATGGATTTTCCCCATACTTTGAACGGCTATGTTCCATTTTAATTCTATTGGAGTTTGTTTATTAATATCTATGCCAGTGCGCAACAATGGACTTCACATTTCCGGGTGGAGTGATGGGGTGGAGCCGGAGTGTATGGACATTGCCGTGTTTGAACGGCGGCAGGAACAATTCGTATCACACAATGAGCGAAGTTTTGCGTCGGTGTGGGTGCGTTGGGGGGTGAAGAGGTGAGATGGCGACTGTACTGTTTCGCTGGGAGTACTGAACTGGTGTTCTTGTCACGGACCCGAGTAGCTAGCAGTGGTGTGGACTTCACCTGTGCAAGAATCAGAGCCGAGGCATCAAAGGCAATTGCTCAATCAACTCAAAACTCAGTAACTCGTTATGCAATAGTTAGTTATTTCCAATCACCACATAATCAATACAATCACCACCTAACCATCCAATACTTACCTTCCGCAATCAACATAATCATCTAATCAACTATACTTGGCTCTCACAATCAACCAACTTCCGTTAGGTATTCCACAATTAATCAGATGATCAACCATAATCTCTCCCACGATAAGCCCATCAGCCACATACGCTCCCACAATTAGCCATATATTAACCACATAATCAACTTTCCAATAATTAGCTATCCCACAGCTAATTACAGAATAATCCACGACCACGTAATCAGCTCTTCCACAATTACTACAAATACTCCACATAATCAACTTCCTGATAATTACTTACCCACAATTACTACATATCCACATAATCAACTATCCAACTCCTCACTGTGAAACACATAATCATCCAATGATGAGCTATTCCCTCACTTCCCACAACACCCTCATACAAAAAGAACGTCTATTGCATTTCAGTACCTCAAATCCAAAGTAATGTGAACATCGCAGCGAAAGACTCGCAGAATAAAGTAAATATCGCAGTAGTGGACTCTCTCAGAGGCCACTTCTTGCCTTTTGTTCCTCCGTCCCGTTGATCTTATCGCTCTTGCGTCCCTCATCAACTTACGTAGATCCTCTTGGAACAGCTGGCTCTTACTCCATGGAGACCCTATTCAATTACCCCACCTCACTGCCCTACACCTGTGTAACCTATTTTACAATGACTATACACCGATATGCTGCAACTAAAGGTAGAACTTTCTCTTGTCGCGTTCCATGTCCGGTCTGTGCTCCCACTCCACCTCTTCCTTGATGCCCTTTTGCACCCGGCGCAACTTCAACGTGAACTGCGGTCCCAACTCCTGTAATCCCACCTTCTCCTCGTTCCGGAAAACGTAACGATGTCTCCGGAAGAAAATGTAATCTCTCTGGTTGTGTAACGTAATCACCTGGCGACCCTGCACCTCCGGCTGCGCCGGGAAGATCGCCTGGAACAAACGACCCACGGTCTTACCCAACCGCGTGTTGAAGTTGTTGAGAATGAGCTCCGGAATGTGCGACGTGGCTCTGCCGTGGCCCTTGATGCGCTCGGTGGTCACCAATGACGTCACAGAGAAGTAGAATGTGGGGCCCTCGGGCAAGTGGATGAATGTGAGCCCGTTCACCTTCTTCTTGTCTTCGTTGATCACGATCAAGTCGGTGTAGTCTCTGTTGGTGCAGAACAGCGCCATCTCCTTCATCAGGTACTCTCTCTTCCGCTTGACAAATGTCACATTGGGCACAAACTCCGTCAAGATGTCAGCAAACTCGTACGCACTCTTCTTGGCTCCAGCATTGGTGGTGATGAGCACCTTGGGGTCTCTCTGAGTCCGGTTGAAAAGCTCGAAAAACTCGTCCTCTCCCTCCACTTCCTCGGCAATGGTTTCGTCGAAAACACGCTTGGACTCGATGGTTTCAGGAATGTTGGCCGCGAGTCTTTCTTCTCTTAGCTGTGGGTTTTCTCTTTCCTCTTTGGCTCGGGCTGCTCTAAACTTATGTCTCTCCTTGGCCTTTTCTGCCTGCATGGCGGCGAAAACCTTCAGCCGCCTCTGCTTATTCTTGATATTTTTGAGGATCTCGTCCGTTTTCTTCTGTTCACTCATGGGAAATGGGATGAGATGGAGTTGAATGCGATAGAGGAGTGGTTTTTTTTGCGCGATGGATAGTGCTGGGTGTGCACACAGCTTCGCTCGCCTTGGTTCTCCGCAAAATGCCTATCTGAGTGTTATTTTGTCTTTTTTGTATCTTGCCTTACGATCTTAATTCTCCAACGGCCGCTTTCCGTTCTCGTTCAATTCCTGGTTGGCCGCACGTGACGCGGTCATGTAGTCGTTGCACGCTTTGCTAAGACCCGCAGAAAGAGGCAATACGCAGTTGGACAAGTCCTTCATGAGCCGTTCGCGAAGTCTCTCATTTTGCTTCACCTGGTCGTGGTTCTGGATTTCCTCCGCAAGTTTCTGCTCGAGCTGAACAAGCAGACTCTGGCAATTTCGGAGATTGGTGAAAAGCTTTTTCAACTGAGCAAGACTGCCGCCGTTAAGAAAAAGATTCCAAAAGTGCAGAAGAAACTCCACCACGGTAATGTTGTAGGTAATAAGCTCTTGTACACTTTCTTCCTTAAGCACGTTAGTGCCAGACACCTGGCTTGGATCCTTGAGGTTATGGGTCTGTTTAAATGCACGGAAATTGTGTTTCACCGATGCAGTGATATCGGCATTGGCCTTTGCAATGTATTCGGACTTGGATGCGTACGCTTCGTTCAAATTGACCGTTTGGGAGGTGGAAAACATGCTTCCGAGTAGCACCTGGCGCACGTCTTCATCCGAAACAGCAGTCGATTTGGTTTGCAGAGCGTTTTCCACATCCACAATGTGCCTGGGTGCATGGGTGTCCAAGTTCAACCGGACATAGTGAGGTTCGGGCACTTCAGTCAAATCGGCAATCTTTAAATCGTATTCGTGGTTCTGGTACAGCTGAGCAACCGTTTCGGGCTTTGGCTCGGCATCCACATGCGCATTAACCATTTTGTTCGACAACTTGTTCATGTTCTTCATCAAAATCATCATTTCATTTTCGTTCTTGCCTCGCGATTCAGACGCACCAGAGTTGGTGCTGCCATCGTCAGAAAACTTCATCGTGAAATCGGGCAAGATTCCAAGCTTCTGCGAGTTGTCTTCCTCGTTACCTTCCAAGTCGATGAACTTATCAACCTGGTGATCTGGCTTTACCTCTCGCGTAACTTTCGCTTTTTCTTCGGCCACAAACTCCGCATCCACATAGAGGTACTTGTCAATCACCACGTCGCCTCTGGTGTTAGAAGTATTGATCTTGTCTCCACGAAGACGCCGGAAAAGCTTGGAGTTGAAGAAACGCGACCAAAACTCTCCCTCATTAAGCTTCACTGGTACAAGCTCATCAAATGCATGGCGAATAATCGGATACGTGCCGAAGATCTCGTTGATGGTATCACGTGTCACGTTCACATTGACCTGGTTGTCGGAGGTGGCCACAGGCTTTATTGCCGATAACACATTGTAAGGGCCACGATGCTGAGAAATGGTGAGCGCATATGTGCGGAGCTGGCCTATTCTCGTGGACCAGAAAATGGCTGGCGAAAGTTTGAAGTTGATGACTGACTGAGTGAAAATGCTGCGGAGCGTTTTGTCTTCGAGCAAGAGCTTCTGTTGAAGTGGTCTGTTCTTGAGAAGATTTGCGTCAGAGAGCGATTCAGCATTGAAGAAGTCAAGCGGATCTGAAGATCCCGGAGACTTGCGGTTGATGTTTTCTCCACTAGGAGCAGGAGTAGAAGTCCCCGATTCATTTCCGGGCGCTGGAGAATCCTTGATGATGGTCTTTTGCCGTGCCACTATAGTCTGGAGGGTTTCCTTCACTGCATTCATGGTCAGGCGATTATTGAAAGTAAGCTTAATGTCCTTGATTTCCGGGGAGCCTTGCACTGTATAAAAGAGCTTTAGAAGCATTTTGGGAGACGAGTCCGGCGATGCCTGGAGCTTGGAAAGATTATTCAATGGAATCTCCATAGACTTATCCTGGTCAATGGCTTTCCACATGAGCTTCGAAGGCACGGTATCTTCGCGTATTTGAAGAAGCCCCGAGATTTTGGAGATGATACACGCGCCTGAAACGGACGCCATGGTGTAGTTGGTGGGTACTGGGGTAGATTTGGTGATATTAGGTGAATCGTGAGTAGTCGTGAGTAGAGTCACGTGCGCACAGACGAAGTGGGAGAATCTCGAGAACGGGGTGACACAAGCACAGAACGTAGAATCGTTTTTTTTTTTTGCCAACCACAAACACGGTGGCCTTCACGAGTAGGGTTTATGATCCACAAACACGTCTCCATGCGGTCCACAAACACGTCACCCTATGGGGTCCACAAACACGGGTGGAGCGACATTGTGACGACATTTGTCGCCCCCACCCGTACATCCCTGATTAAAACACCCATACACCTTTAAAATTAGACCCGTGCCTCCCGTCTTAAGGCACCCGTACCTCCACAATACTCGGCGGCCACAAACGCAAATTGGCGGCCCCAGCCACAGAAACCAAATGGTCCGTTGTATGTAGAGAGGATTGGATGTGAGAGAATCCAGATATAAAAAGAATTAAAAGGTATTGAACATAGTGAAAAACAGGTAGGCGAGTTTGACAGTATGGGGCAGGCGGAATCTTCTGGAGGATGTTTCTTTCCTTCTGCTAGGCGCTTTTCCCCTTGTGTTATTTTGCGGTATTGGTTTATTTCGAATTCGATTTGCTTTCTCCTGTTGTTCTTTGGTTCCTTTTTTGTTCATTTATCTTGCAATTTTTCTATTTCGGGTGTCCAGCCGTAGAAATTTTCCCTTGTGTTGCATCCATTGCAATTTCCCATTTCGGGTGTCGCGTTCGCACCTACTACTTCACCAACCTGTACTTCTTCCATGTCTCTACGGGCGTGGGCGACACAAATCAAACGTCAGGTTTGGGTATGGGACGACACCTACTCTGTCGGGCAGATTGCACATCTCTCGGTTCTTCTCCGGGACATTTTGCCTCTTCCCCGTCCCACCACCCGGCTTCACGGCTACAACTTCATTTTCAACAACCAAACCAACTCCAACCTTGGAGACGACGGCTACGACAACTACCAGGCGCCGATGGACGGTGCGCGCGCGCTTTTCTCGCGGCGAATGTGGGTCGGCGGCGCGCTCGACCATTACGCACCAATTCGGGCGAACGACGTGGTGCGGTGTACGGAGCGGGTTCGGGCGGTGCGCCAGGTAGGGGCGAGTGTGTTTGTGACGGTGGCGCGGGACATGGCGCGCGGCGGCGATCGGGTGATGGAGGAGAAGCGGACGTTGGTGTATACCAACGAGAGGTACGGGGGAGGCGAGGGGAACGATATGGAGAGGGGCTCTGATGGCGGTTCAGAATCTTCAGAATTCCCCAAGGCTCCACGGCTGTGCGTACAAGAGAAGCATCAAGCAGAGAGGTTTCTACAAACAGAAGGCCAAACACACCAAACAGAAAGCTTTCTGACCATTCTACCCCCCAGTGCATCTCGGGAGAGGCCAGCTCGCCAAACCTCTCCAAAGCTGAACTTGAGCATTCTGGACAATTTCGGACTCACCTCTACGCCACTAGGAAGTGCCGTTTCGGTCAACGACGGAAACATATCCACCGGTCTTCTCTTCCGCCTCTCCGACGTCATGCGCTTCTGCTCTCTCTCCTACAACCTCCACAAGATCCACTACGACCGCCGCTACTGCGCCTCGGAAAACTTGCCCAATGTGGTGGTGCCTGGCCCGTTGCTAGCACTGGTGATGCTTCACTACGTGAGCAGTCTTCTCCCGGACGCCGACATAGGCCGCTTTGTCTACCGGAACTCGCTGCCATGTTATATTGACGAGCCGGTGGAACTTGTGCTCCGGGCCCACAATGGAGGTTACGATGTTCGTGTGATGCGAGGTCAGCAGCTGTTGGCAGGCGGCCAGGTGGCTGTGAGGTGATCACAAGAGAGGAAGAAGGGGATGAGAGACTTAGGTGCGATCTGGACTAAGTGGACCTAACTGGACCTATGCACCTGGGTGGGTCCTGAGTGGAACTAACTGGATCTGACCGGATCTAAAGGACCTATCTGCATCTAATTGGAACTAAGGACCTATCTACATCTAACTGGATTGAACTGGGTCTATCTGGATCTAGCAGGGTCTAACTGGACCTATCTACATCTGTCTAGATCTATTTACATCTCTCTGGACTTATCAACATCTGTCTGGACCTATCTGCATCTGTCTATCTGCATCTGTCTATCTGCATCTCTGTATCAGTTTGCTAGGTCTCTAGGTCTGACTCTATCTGCATCTGTCTATTTGCATCTGTCTATTTGCATCTGTCTATCTGCATCTGTCTATCTGCATCTCTGTATCAGTTTGCTAGGTCTCTAGGTCTGACTCAACCTCACTGGGCCTAGAAGTTCAAATTGCACAGCATTGAATTAAGTTGGCCTACCGGATTTGAGAGTACTGACTACAATACTAGTGTACCATGCCCCAGTATACCTCAATGGACATAAACAATCAGGCTACTCCAGCCATATATAGCCATGCCCGTATGTACCTTCGTGTAGAGAGACGACCACTACACCACCTCGCCTACATCGTTGCTGAAATCAATTCATTCAAGATCGGATCTTACATACTGTGAAATCGATACACTAGAAATGCGTCCGCTTACTCGGTCAAACCAATGACACCACAGGCTGGTCTGCCTCCGGCGTTACCAGTCTTCAAAGAGTCGGGGTGGCCACCCTTACCCAAGTCATCGGTACCGTCGTGCACAACAACAGATCTACCGATAACGGAGTGCTCACCGAGCAACTTGACAAGGGAGTCTTGCTTGGTACCCTTGGCAACACCAGCAGAATCGGTGGTGATGTTACCCAAGTCACCAACGTGTCTGGTGTCGTCCTCTGGGGCACCGTGGTCCTTGCCGAATGGGTTGAAGTGAGGACCAGCAGAAGTACAACCGTTGGTGTTGTCACCAAAAGTGTGGATGTGGAAACCTCTCAAAGCGTTTGGCTCATTGCCAGTGATGTTCCACGAGATGGTGGTTGGGGCAGATTCGGATTCTTGCTCGAAAGTGACGACACCACTGACAGACTTGTCTCCTTTAAGAACGGCAACTGGGTGTTGTTAGTAAGGTGAAAAGGGGAAATTTAAATTGCTCAGCGGCAGAAAGTTTCTCCGGCTGGACATGCAATACGGTTGGGAACTCTTGAGCTCTTGTCTTTTACCACATCTTCCGTGGCCATTGGCTTTGATACATACCAGCTTTAACCATTTTGAATTATGATGGGGATTTTGAATAGCGGGGACGGGAGCTCGACCGGTGTTATATATTGCGAACCTCGGTCTGTGTGCAGGCGATTGCCCTTGTTGGTGGCTGACTAAGATTTGCTGCTCCACAGTAGTCCGGGATTCGGATGGAACACCCGTACCTCTTCATCTTGTCGCCCCGGGTCCGGCCCGATTGTAACGCTCTCCTCTTAGTAGCTAGCTCAACGTTGCTGTCTCATGAGAAATTGGCAATTGGATAGAATCATGTCAAGAAAAAAAAAAAAAAAAAAAAATTTTGAGGCGAAAACCCCAGAAAAAAACCGCAAGTGTTATTTTGGCGGGGGCCCTGTTGATTTTATACTCGTCTCAACTACTGGCGTGGTTATCACTTTTTCTTAAGGCTTCGAGACATGCGATGCATATCATAAAATGTCAATCCCAATGCTCCCACCACGAGTCCGATGTAGAGAAAAAAACCGTGGCGGCGGATTTTGTTGAGCAACCGGTCAATTGGCGTCAAGTAGTAGTACATGTCCCAAGCGCTTAGAGTAGTGGGTATGAGGCACAGTTTGTCTTTTTTGCAGGTGTACTGATGTTTTTCCTGGTATCAGTTGGTCTTATTTTCGAGTTCAAGGCGGTCGTGTCTCTTGTTTCCGGCTTGCTTCCAACGCAGTTGCTGGCGTAACCACCTGTCCCTATTATCTCGAGGGTACGGGTGTTGGGGGAGCACAGGTGATCATTTTGCCTCCTTGTTGCTATCATGCACATAGTGCAGTATATGAATCGCACTCCCGTGTGGCGAGTATCCCTCGACATCAATTTTCTTTCCAATGACCGAACACAAATCATTTATCATCACCTTAAAGGATACCGCGACCGACACCGATCTTTCTGGTGTCAAAAAGAAGATTTCTGGTCTTGGCGGTGTGATTACCAATGAGTTTTCCTTGATCAAGGGTTTTGTTGCCAAATTGCCTGTGATCCACGCTTCTTCCATTAAGGAGGACTCTGCCGTGTTGAACGTTGAGGAAGACAAGGAAGTTCACGTTCAGTAGATGTTCTGGATGTGTGCAATCAATGAGTCGGATGTAGTATTTAGACATTACACGTGAAACATCAATTGGTGTAGTCTAGACCTCTGGCATTGCGCGTTGCGATTGCGCGGCATTGGGTAGCAAGAATAGAATTAAATGCTGTGAATAGGAATTGAGGCTATACTTTGGGACATGAGCTTCCCCATTGGCTTCTCCGTGGCCCTTGTAGTAATCTTCTACCATTAGTGGGTTTGCGCCCCGTTCGACCCACCAATTGGAGACACTAAGCCAGATAGGAGTGGTCCTGCAGAATATCCTTTGGCTGCAATTCTACTTCAGAGACATTTGGAAACAACACCTACGCCTGTTCTAAAAAAGCGGCAATTCCTCGCAATATAAATAGCCCAGTCCTCCCCCGACTTTTTGCGGCTGCAAAATTGCCTTTTGTACTGTGCGCATGGGAAGCGTAAATGTCTCTGTAGACCTCCAGCCATGCATAGAACCCCGCACTATCCGGATTGGGCCTGCAACCTCTCGCGCATCCCTTTGCAACTGTGTCCCCACGTTTCCTTTTCTTTCCACCAGCCATGAGTTACAGTCAGTTCAACCTACAACCTGTGTTCAAACCAATCGACAATCTTTTTCTCAACCGATTACGGCAATTTGTTGATGGCGGCCGCTACAAGGAACTCAACTTGCCCAAATTCTACGACTTGGAGCGGCTTGACCCATCCACCGACGCAATTGACCTTAAGGTGTGGAAAGTACCAGACGAGGATGGAAAAACTGCCCGCCCTCTTTTCAAAGACATTGATTTTGAGAAGGTGGAGTGGAAACCTGCGAAAAAAGGCGACAATTTTGGTCCGTCGTGGAAGACGTTCTGGTTCAAGATTGAGTGGGAGATTCCCTCTCACTGGTTGGGAAAGGGAGAAATTGACTTTGACTGGGATTGCAGCAATGAAGGCTTGATTTACGACAATTCTGGATTGCCTCTCCAGGCATTCACCGGTGGAGGAGAGCGCACTATCTTTAACTTGCCAGAAACGTTCAAGAAGGAAGGGAAACAGCTCTTTTACTTGGAAATTGCGTGCAATGGAATGTTTGGAAATGGTGACGGAGGAAATCCAGACCCGAACCGTTATTTTCGCTTGAATAGATGCGACTTGCTCTTGCCCGACATTGACGCTCGCAAATTGTATTGGGATTTCTGGATCATCGGAGACGCTGCTAGAGAATTGGGGCTGGGTCCTCAGAAGTATCAAGCGGCTGCTGTTGCTACTAGTATTATGGACACATTTGATGCAAATGACAGGAAATCGATTTTGAAATGCAGAGAAATTGCAAAATCTTTTTTGGGGCCTGACATTGACTCGGAGGCTGTGTATGACAAAAACCCGTTGAACAACGTTGACGTGCAAGCTGTGGGAAATTGCCACATTGATACCGCCTGGCTCTGGCCTTTTGCCGAAACAAGAAGAAAAATTGTTCGTTCCTGGACTACTCAGTTGAAGCTTACGGAAGACTACCCCGAATATATTTTTGTGGCTTCGCAGATGCAGCAATTCAAGTGGCTTAAACAAGACCACCCGGAAATCTTGCAAAAAATCAAGGAGAAATTCACCACCAACCAATTTTTGCCCATCGGTGGTTCATGGGTAGAAAATGATACCAACATGCCAGGAGGGGAATCACTTATCAGGCAATTTTTATTGGGTCAACGCTCCATGATAAACGAGTTCGGCGTACATGCCACCATTTTCTGGTTACCTGATACTTTTGGTTACTCGTCTCAGATCCCTCAGATCTGCCAAATTGTTGGCATTGAGAAATTCTTGACACAAAAGCTTTCTTGGAACAATATTAACCAATTCCCACTTTCCACTTTCAACTGGAAAGCGATTGACGGTTCGCAAGTTTTGGTGCATATGCCACCTGCAAACACTTATACCGCTTCCGCTCACTTTGGAGATGTGGTGAGATCTCTGCATCAACATAAAAACTTGAGAGACGTGCCAACTGGTCTTTTGCTCTACGGCCATGGTGATGGTGGCGGGGGCCCTTCTGAGGAAATGTTGGAGAAGTTGAGACGTTGCAGGGGTTTGTCAAATACTCTGGCGGCCATTCCTACTGTTCATGTGGGTAACACGGTAGAAGATTTCTTTGAAGATGTTCTTGAAAGGTCAGAACAAGGAAGCACTCTTCCAACCTGGACAGGAGAAATCTACTTGGAGTTCCACAGAGGTACATATACAACGCAAGCTGATGTCAAGAAGTGGATGAGACTTTCTGAAGTCAAGTTGCATGATTTGGAATTGCTTGCTACTATTATCTCGATTAAGCACAAAGACTTCAAATATCCAACCAAGGAAATCCATGATATTTGGGAAGATGTTGCTTTGTGCCAGTTTCATGATGTGTTGCCGGGTTCTTGTATTGGAATGGTTTATTATGACGAGGTTAAGCCAATGTTGACCAGAGCTCTTGAAAACTTGGATCGCTTGACCAAAAAGGCCTTGGACTATTTGGCCAATGATAAAAATTCTAAAGAAGTGGCCGCGGTGAACACCTTGCCATGGCACAGAATTGAATTGATCCAATTTGAGAAGGAAGAAGTATCGTCATTTGACTCCTCTATCTTGTGTGTCGAGACAGATTCACACAAAACTGTTGGATTTTCCACCAAATCTAACCAGTTTATTCGTGAGCAAGATGTGAAATACCCTGCTTCCTTGACGGTTGAGAATGGTACGTATACATTGTCTAACAAGCTTCTCAAAGCTGAGATCTTGTCTGACGGTACTATTCAGTCCTTGGTCGATTTGATTACGGGCCGTGAGATAATCGATTCCACGGTTACAAAACAAACTAGTGGCAGAGGTAACCAATTTGTTCTCTTTGATGACGAACCATTGAGCTTCCCTGCTTGGGACACCGAGATATATTCCCTCAACAAATTTACGTTTGTCAAAGAGGGTGAGGTTGTCTCTATGGTTGACCACCCATTGGAATCCAAGTTGGTGGTGAAGCATGCCCTCTCTGACAAGTCGTATATCGAGACAACAATTACTCTCCAGGGATTGACTGACAATACCACGATTGCTCAAAACAATTTCTTGAAGTTCTCTTGTCATGTGGAATGGCATGAGTTCTACAAATTCTTGAAGGTCCAGTTCCCCACCACCATCAAGACTCCACAGTTCGCTCTGTTTGAAACCCAGTTTGGAATTACCCAGAGACCAACGCACTACAACACTACATGGGATGTCGCCAAGTTTGAGGTATGCCACCACAAGTTCATGGATTTGTCAGAGTTCAATTATGGTGTGTCAGTTTTCAACAATTCTAAATACGGTGCTTCGGTTCATGGAAACTTGATGAGATTGTCGCTTCTCCGCTCTGCAAAGGCACCTGATGACAAGGCAGACATGGGGAGTCATGACTTCGCTTATGCGCTTTATCCTCACCGTGGAGGCTTGGGTCCCGAGGTGGTGAAGTTGGCTCACAACTTCAACTATGGACTCTTGAAAGCAACAGGCACGCTGAAAGATATCCAAGACATCACCGGAGCCATCACTCTTTCCGGAGACGAATCCTTGGTTTTGTCCAACATCAAGCGGGGTGAGGATGATGCAGACGTCAACATTTATGAGAATATCGATTCTTTGAAGGAAACGTCGGTGGTGGTGCGTGTCTACGAGAGTTTGGGCGGTCTGTCTTACGGCGTACTCAGTTTCCCAGGATTGGAGGTGGAGCGGGTGTACAGAACCAATGCTTTGGAAGAAGTGGAAGAGCGACTCGATTTGAAAGATGGCTCGGTGAAGATCTCGTTGCGGGCATTTGAGATTGCCACGTACAAGGCCATTTTCAAATGAGTTCTGAGTGTTTCCATACACATCTAGTAAAGCCCCCTCGGGGGACGAATTTTTTTGAAATAGATTGATTTCCCTTATACCGGTGTAGAAGTTAGGGTGCGACGGCAAACCACTATCAGCGCGACACTGGGGTACACACAGTTGCAGTACAAAGTTAGCATTCTTCGCTATGGCCGTGATCAACCAGCCGTCGGGCCAGATCAAGTTGACCAATGTGTCGCTTGTTCGTATCAAAAAAGGCAAGAAAAGATTTGAGATTGCGTGTTACCAGAATAAAGTGCAAGACTGGAGACTGAAGGTGGAAAAGGATCTCGATGAGGTGCTTCAGATTCCTCAGGTGTTCACTAATGTTTCCAAGGGGCAAGGTGCCAACAACGAAGACTTGATAGCAGGGTTTGGCACCACCAACCAAGACGAGATTATTCTCGAGATTTTGGAAAAGGGCGAGATCCAGCTCAACGAGAAGGAACGCAGTGCCAACTTGCAACAAAAACAGAATGAGTTCTTGAACTTGATCTCCACAAAGTGTATCAACCCCAGATCGAAAAAAAGATACCCTCCCAGCATGATCCAGAAGGCGTTGGGAAGGTTGAAGTTCCATTTGAACCCGACCAAGCCGGCCAAAACCCAGGCGCTTGAGGCCATCAAGTTGATGATTTCCACCCAGGTAATTCCCATTGCACGAGCACAGATGAAAGTGAAAATCACGGTTTTGGCCAGAGTGCAAGATGCGTATACGGCCCACCTTGTTCCGCTACTCGATAAGGTGGAGATGGAGAATGCGGGACCCAAGTTGTTTGAGGCCGTGGCCGTGATTGACCCGTCGAATTACAAGACGATTGTTGACATTTTGCTGGGAGATGGTGGCGTGCTTAAGAAGGGTGAAGGCTCTGTGGAGGTTTTGGACATGGCTGCGGTCCAAGAGTAGGCGACTTGGTTGGAGGAGATGTAATCAGAGCTGATCCAACCTGATATTTCAACTGTCTGAGATTCCAACCGTCAGAGCTGATTCCAACCGTCAGAGCTCATATTCCAATCGTTACAATTAGCGCTGACGGCTAGCCAGGATATGCCGCTAGTGACAAACAGATTAGTGGGAAAAGGGTGAATACAAATTTCGAGTCGGCACTATACTCCTCTTGCGCTTTTTGGTGACGGTTTAGTTTAGAGTAGATAACGATAATACGACGCATGCTTCGGCAACTCTGCAATCAGTACCATGATAGTCTATTTGGTCTATTTCCAGCACTTTTTTGGTTCTACACTTTTCTTGAAAGCTGGTTTTCTGTCAATAAATTGTGGTTGAAATTGGTAGTTTTGCTACAGGGAAGATGGGCCGCACCAGTTTGTCTACACTTGGCCAAAACCTACAAAATCACAAATGGCACACACAAAATAGTGAACCAAAAAATCTTCCGTCAAACAATGCCATACTTATTCAGTTCACCCCAACCCACGCCGCCCAACCCAGTCTGCCAGACTCCTCCTCCTTCCAACCCACTCCACCCAATCCCAACCAGCCACTTCTCCCAGTCTCATCGAGCATTTCGCGCGCAAAATTCCAGAAAAAAAATTATCACCAACTACACCATGTCTATTGTGTTGCCAGCTTTGCAAGGAGCCAAAACGCCTGCTTTCGAGTCCGTCAAGCCATTCTCCGCGCCCGTGCGCCGCCCTATCGAGCCAGTCGGCAGATATTTCTTGGCCCACGCCACCAGAACCTTGAGAGGCCACACCTGGTCTGAGTTTGAGAAATTGGAGGCGGAGAAGAACGTCAAGCAAATCGAGGCCAACGAGGATGAGGACTTGGGCGACGAAGAGCAATCGCCGGAGTTGTTGGCCCACGACCCAAGAGAGTGGAAGACCGCCGACTTGTACGCGGTTTTGGGATTGTCTCACTTGAGATGGGCCGCTACCGAGGACCAGATCAGAAGAGCGCACAGAAAGCAAGTGTTGAAGCATCACCCAGACAAGAAGTCTGCTGCCGGTGGCTTGGACCAAGATGACTTTTTCAAGATCATCCAAAAGGCGTTCGAGACCATGATGGACCCTACCAAGAGACAGCAGTTTGACTCTGTGGACGAGAACGCTGTGGTTCGCCCTCCAGCGCCCAAGTCCGAGTACGACTTCTTTGAGGCGTGGACCCCTGTGTTCGAGTCCGAGGCGCACTTCTCCAAGAAGCAGCCTGTCCCCGCTTTGGGTACTATGGAGTCGACCAAGGAAGAGGTGGATGCGTTCTACCGTTTCTGGGGCTCTTTCGACTCGTGGAAGACGTTCGAGTTCAAGGACGAGGACGTGCCTGATGACACTGCCAACAGAGACCACAAGCGTTACATCGAGCGCAAGAACATCTCCAACAGAAAGAAGTTGAAGGTGGAGGACAACAAGAGAATCATCGAGATGGTGCTGCGTGCGCAGGCCGAGGACCCAAGAATCAAGATGTTCAAGGAGGCTGCCAAGAAGGCCAAGGAGGCCGCCAAGTGGGAGAGAGACGCTGGCTCCAGAAAGGCTGCCGAGGAGGCTGCGGCCAAGAAGGCTGCGGAAGAAGCTGCGGCCAAGAAGGCGTTGGAGGATGCTGCGTCGCAAAAGGCTGACGCCAAGAAGGCCAAGGAGGCGGCCAAGTCGGCCAAGAAGAAGAACAAGAGAGCCATCAGAAGCGCCGCTAAGGACCAGGCGTACTTTGGTGACGACGCCAAGGCTGCGGACATTGATGCTGACATTGAGTTGTTGCTTGAGAAGTTGGACGATGTCCAGTTGGGTGAGGTTGCCGGCAAGGTTGCGGGTGATGCTGGCGAGGCCAAGGCTGCTTTGGCTGCTGCGGTTGCGCAGTTGACTGCCTCGGGCGTTCCAGCGTCGTACTTCAAGTACTTTGTTTAGTGGACGTAGCAATTGACGTGTGCAGAGACGGAATAGGTTGGTAGCGATTGAAGGGACAGAACCGGTGGCATGGAGACCGGAGAGAGCGGAAAGAGTGCGTTTTTGGATTGAAGATTGCGTGTACGGTTTGGCAGTTGCCCAGAGAGATGGTGGAGATGGTCTGACAGACCACACGAGATTATACAGATAGGCTGATTAAACCAGTGAAGTAGTATCAATTGAGCGACCTGTTCTGCACCGCGATAAGGGAGCAAAGTGGAGTGTCGGGGCTCAATACACCATTTGCACCCAGTGCAAAAGATACCAGGAGCCTCACTACCACCACTTGTACACGTAGAGAAGGTATCGTCACCAAGACGACTTGCTACAGAGAATCAACCAGTACCTACCCAAGTCCGATCACATGCATAACATCGGTCCATAACTCCTCCACTGCAACTGAAACCTGTGACATATGTTGATATACACCTATACTCCGCCTCATACATCGTCTGAAATGTCCACTTTGTGATGGAGGGGCGTGCCGGCAAGATGATAGTGTTTTCTTCTCATCTCCTCAAAGCGGCGGTGTCTCTCCTCCGCCAGAACCTCCTCCGGCGTCTGTTCCTCGCCGTCCTCGCCATCTTCCGCGTCCTTGTCGTCCTCGGGACTAGCAATCACCTCTCCGCCGTTCAACGAGCCTTGGGTTTCGGCAGGGACAAACTCAGACTCACCCAAAGTGAACGCCGGAATGGCCTCCTCGTCGTCGTCCTGGTAGTACTCTCCCAGAGGATCAAACCCGCCCTCGTACGGGGTTTTGGGCTCGTCAATCTTCATGGTGGCAGCCTTCTCTTGTTCGGTTTTGTACAAGTTGATTTCGTCCCACTTCAAGTGCTCTGCATCCTTGCCATTGTGCTGCTTGGCCTCGGCTATCTGAGCCCGGATGCGGTCCCCCTTGGTGGCGTCGGCCGTGAGGTGCGCATTGTACTTGGTGTTGCGAATGACTTCCTGGCGATCTAGATCGCCTTGCTCGCGTAGCGCAGCGTGGCCTTCTTCTTTGTTTCTCAAGATTCCCCGGGGTTCCATGTTTGCCAAGAAGATGTGGGGATTGCGTGGGACTTTAGTGGGTAGTGCGTGGTGATACGCAGACACACCCGTGCCTCCGCGCCTTGCCCCGCGGTTTCACGGGAGCAGGGTCAGGGCAATTGGCAAAGACAGAAATCCCAAAGGGGGAGGGGGGCATGGACGACGAGGAGGCAAGCGCACGTCCCCGCTGCATGCAGCTGTCGAATTGAGCTTTCCTTCTAATTCTTTTATTTTTTTTTTTTGCCCCCGTTATTCTTCTCGAAGTCCTGCCAGTCCTCCCCGGTCGTGCCGAGCACACTTTTGCCCACCACAAACTGGCGTCACACCCAAGCCAGATCGCCCTCGCAACACTAATCAGCATTTCTGCCCAGCACACCGGATCTCTTCATCTCCGCATCCACCATGGGCCAGACATTCAGTTTCATGAACATTTTCTCCAAACTCTGGGGCGTCCAGAAGGAGATCCGCATTCTTATTTTGGGGTTGGACGGAGCCGGCAAAACCACCATTTTGTATCGGTTACAAATGGGAGAGGTGGTGACCACCAAACCCACCATTGGGTTCAACGTGGAAACATTGAAGTACAAAAACCTCACGTTGAATATCTGGGATTTGGGCGGCCAGACCTCCATCCGCCCGTACTGGCGGTGCTATTACTCCAACACCGCCGCCGTGATCTTTGTGGTGGATTCCACCGATAAGGAGAGAATCGATGTTGCATGCAAGGAGCTCCACACCATGTTGCGCGAGGAGGAATTGCTAGATAGCGCCCTTTTGGTGTTTGCCAACAAGCAGGATCAGGCGGGTGCGTTGACGGCGGCGGAAGTGTCGCAGGCGCTCAGTCTAACGGACTTGAAGGACCGTTCCTGGAGTATAGTGGCGTCGAGTGCCATTCGCGGCGAGGGGTTGACCGAAGGTTTGGACTGGTTGATGGATGTGATCAAGGACGAGCAGTTGTAGCATATAGCAACGAAGATGAATACAGAGGGCGCGATGGACGATGGTAGAGGGGACGAAAGGCGGGCGGGCGGGGTTTTGCGAGGTTTGGTGTGCGGCCCCGCTGCCGATATTGTAACCATGTACCTGTGTGGTGGAAACATGGCTAATGATGGTAGCGTCTACGGAGAGGAATGCTTGTGTTAGCGGAGGTTTATACAGACAGACGATATGAGATGTCGATATGAGAGATATGTGGGGAGGCCGGTGGAGAGGCGGTGGGGAGATACACAGTAATGACAGACATGATATCCTATGCGAGAAACAAGACCGTATGATGATCCCAGTAGAATACGATGGCCTGCTTCGAGTCACTAAGTCGCTAAGTCGCTAAGTCGCTAAGTCGCTAAGTCTCTAAGTCGCTAAGTCGCTAAGTCGCTAAGTCGCTAAGTCGCTAAGTCACCCCAGTCATTAAGCCACTCATGTCACTCAAGTCACTAAGTCACAAGGTCACAAGGTCACACAAGTCACTAAGTCACTAAATCACTAAGTCACTAAGCCATTAAGTCACTAAGTCACTAAGCCACTAAACCACTAAACCACTAAACCACTAAACCACTAAACCACTAAACCACTAAGTCACTAAGCCACTCATGTCACTCAAGTCACTAAGTCATTCAAGTCCTAAGTCAAGTCGCGCAGTTCCACCGCCGCTCACCTACTTCTTGCCGCTGCTCGTCTGCAGCAAAATCGTCTTGATCATTTCGTTGCCCATGGCCGTGGCATCAGCAAACTTGGGGGCAAAGAAGGTCTGGGTCTCCTCAAACTTGCGCTGGTACAAGCGGTAGTCGCCGCGCGAGATGATGTCGGCCCACAGGCGCGCCGCAAACGTAAACTCAAGGTCGTCGTGGCGGAACAGCGAGTCGTGGACCGCCACGTCGATGCACTTGTCCAAGAGCTCCGGGGTGCAGAACAAGTACTCGGTGACGCCCAAAAAGATGCGGAAGAGCGGCGTGGAGCAGATCATGTGGTCGTAGGGCACGATGGCCAAGTTGTGCCAGCTGTCGACAATGGCAAGAAGTGAGAGGTGCGAGTTGGGGTGGTCCTGGCCCGACGGCGGCTCCTTGCCCAAGGAAAAGCGGTCGAGAATGGTGTCGTCAAGAAGAAGCTGCTCCGGGCGCAGACGGAACACGTAGTCGCGGGCGCGCTCGAGCCGGCGCCGCAACTGCAGCGCCTTGCCCTGGATCATCAACGTGAAGAGCTCGGTGGCGGAGCGCGCGTACTGGAGCACCTGCTCGTGGGCCAGCGGGTTGGTGATGGCGAGCCCCGCGTACACGTGCCACTTGTTGGAGTAGATGCGGAGCGAGATGTTGATCTTGGCGTTCTCCATGCCGCCGACCCACCGCGGCGTTTCCCACGGGTACTGGTTGCTCTCGCGCCACGCCAGGCCCATCAGGAGAAACGCCGCGTGCGTGACCGCCTGCGTGTCCGCGGTGATCTTGTCGTGCTCTGCCGCCAGGAGCTGCACCACCGTGGACTGGAGGCACGCCACCACGCGCTCCACGAGCGCAAAGCTGGCGTCGCTGGCGCGGTGGCGGATGAGCACAAGCGGCTGGCCCGCGGGGTTGACCTTGGGCCCGTGGAGCAGGTGCAACGACACAATGTCCACGTCCGGCGGCAAGTGGGTCTCGAACGCCGCCATCTCCGGCATTTTGCACAGGGTCTGGCCGCCCACCACCGCGCCGACCTTGGTCAGCGGGCCGTACGCCTGCACGATCTTGGAGATGTTCTCGGCCTCCACGCTGTAGATGATGTAGTCGGCCATGCGCAGCACGTGGTGGCCGGTGGGCACCACTGTGACCTGGGAGTGGAGGAAGCGGGCTTTGGTTTCGGCGTATTTGTCTTCGCGGTCCAGGCCCACCACGGGCCAGCCGGCGGCGGAAAAGCGCTCGGCGTACATGGTGCCCATGTCGCCGAGGCCGATGATGCCGATCACTTGGGAATGCATGGGGTGGTGGAGGAGTGGGTGAGTGTGGGTGAGTGTGGAGTGTGGGTGTAGGGTGATGAGAGTAACTGCGCGTTTGTGCACAGGTGCGGAAACGGTGGAGTGGTGGGGAGTGGTGAGCCTAGAGAAGACTATATGGAGAGTTGGCGGTGTAGTGCAGACCGTGGATTCCAGTGGAGTCTACAGCACAGACAGTGGAGCACAGGCAGTGGAGGACACTATAGACAGTGGAGTACACTATAGACAGGGCAGTACACAGTGAAGTACACTATAGACAGCGGAGTACACTATAGACAGGGCAGTACAGACAGTGGAGTACAGTACAGATTACATCATCGACGGTGACCGTATGGTAGTATGGAGTTGTACATATCTCAGGGCCTACAGAGACTAGTAGAGACTTGTAGTCTACAGAGTCTGGGTGAGAATGAGAAAGTCCAAGATTTTACAGAGAGTCCACAGTCTACAGAGTCTACAGTCTACAGAGTCTACAGAGTCTACCATATGGAGACAGTATAGACCATAATGCGGAGACTATAGCCTACAGTGTAGCCTACAGTGTAGCCTACAGTGTAGCCTACAGTGTAGTCCCCATAGACTCAATATGGAGACAGTAGACCTACTAAAACTATACTATAGGAGCTAAAATACATAAAGAGTATCCGTTTCTTTAGTAATTAAAAAACCCTTCTGATAATGGTAAGATGAAAAATTCATAAATTAGTAGCACTAGCTAAAGTATAAGCTAATGAAGGATTATTAATATGGAGACTATAATCTACACAGCGGACTTCAGTACGGTCTAAATTGTAGTCTACAATGTATTCTTCAGTATAGACTACAAATGGAACAGCGTGGATTATTATGGAGCCTACGGTATAGCCTACAGTGTAGACTATAATACGGAGACTATAGTCTTCAGTACGGTCTTCAGTCTACAAAATAGAGACAGTATAAACTACACATGGAGCCAGTGTCAAAAGACGGAAATACAATATAGGCTATATCATGAAGACTATAGCCGGTTTTCATCACGGTCTACGGTGCAGCCTACAATAGGGACACAGTATAGGCTATAATATGGAGACAGTCTAGACACCAGCCTACAGCGGTCTACTGCGTATTGAGCGCACAGACAAATGTGCATTGGCATCCATAGAGCTCGTGCACATATGTTTTCTGAAATTTGGCAGTCGCCAGCCATGCCTAGCGTGCTGGTTTGGTAACTGTATTAGATTTAGCACTGGCGACTGGTCGGTAGATATCCGCTTGTAGCCAGTTGGAAACCGTACTCAAGGCGGGACTTAGGCTCCGGGTGGACAGTGACAGCCTCGACTCATGGCAACCCCGCTGAATAGCTAGAGTGTATTACTAGGAGAAATGGTCACCAGAAGCCCGACGGAAGGATCCGGTAGTTAGATGGCATCAATAGAGGATTTGTTACCACGCCCGTGTATGCTCGGCCTAATCCAGACCGAGTGATATTACAGTTATCTACTGTCATCTTCTACTGTCATCTTCTACTGTCATCTTCTACTGTCATCTTCTACTGTCATCTTCTACTGTCATCTCTACTGTCATCTTCTACTGTCATCTTCTACTGTCATTGACTTTTGTCCTGTCATTGCTTTGACTCTCATCCATCTTGGTCATACTGTCTTCCAATTTTATCTTTCTGTTCTGTCTTCTTCCTCTTACCATATCTTGTCTACTTTCATTGCTTGTCCTGTCACTGACTCTTCTTTCTGTCTCCCTTGTCTGCCCATCCACTCTTGTCGTACTGTCATTCATTTCTGTCTTGTTCCTCTTGTCGTTCATTTTGTCCCACCATTCACCTACCACCTACCACCTACCACCACCGCCTACCACCAACTCACCCACCACCACTCGCCTACCATCACTCGCCTGAACCCTCGACATGTGTGCTCCTTCTCAATTCGAGCGACACCACGGCGAGTCCTCTCACTAACACTACCGTGACGCTTCGATCTCACCACATTCTTCGCGCTCAAATTCGCACTCACAAATCCGCTCCACCCACCACTTCTTCCATGGCCCACGCATTCTCTGCCCCCGGCAAGGCGCTCATCGCCGGCGGCTACCTCGTTCTAGACCCGTGCTACAACGCCTACGTCACTGCGCTTTCCAGCAGAATGCACGCGGTCATTGAGCCCACCACCACTACCACCACCACATCCACTCCCACCATCAGCGTCCGCTCTCCCCAGTTCGGCGGCGCTTGGGACTACGCCGTGGCCGCCGACGGATCGGTGACGGAAAAACACGGGCGCCACAACCCGTTTTTGGCCGCGGCCATCCGCTGCGCCGTCGCCTACGCCCACCCCGCGCCCATCAACGGCGCCACCATCACCTTGTACTCCGACGCCGGCTACCACACGCGCGACAACACCACCGCCCGCCACGGCGCTGCAAAAACGTTTTTGTACCACGCCGCCGCCGTGGAGCACGTGCCCAAAACCGGAATGGGCCTGTCGGCTGGGCTCGTCACCGTGGTCACGGCGGCGTTGCTCTGGCACTTGGCGCCGCCGCCGCCGGCCCACCTCCGCCGCGCGGTGCACAACTTGGCCCAGGTGGCGCACTGCGACGCCCAGGGCAAGATCGGCCTGGGGTTCGACGTGGCCGCGGCGTGCTACGGCTCCATTGTGTACCGCCGCTTTGCGCCCGCCACCATCGCGCCGTTGCTCGGGCAGGTGCCGTCGCCGGCGTTTTCCGCCGCGCTCCGCGCCGCGGTGGACCACGACTGGGACTTTGCCCATGCGCCGTGCGCGTTGCTGCCGGGCGTGCGGCTCGTCATGGGCGACGTGCGCGGCGGCTCCGCCACCCCGCGGCTCGTGGCCCAGGTGCGGGCGTGGCGCGCGGCCGACCCGCACAGCGGCGCGGTGTACGCGCAGTTGGACGCGGCCAACGAGCGCCTCATGGCGGCCATGGCCGGGCTCCACGCGCAGTACGCGCAAGACCGCGACGAATACTGGCAGCACTTCGACCGCCATGTGCAGCCGCTCGTGGCAGCGGTGGCGGATGTGCGCGCGGGATTGCAGCGGCTCACGGCGGCATCGGGCGCGGCCGTGGAGCCGGCGCTGCAGACGGCGCTTCTAGACCGGTGCGAGGCGCTTCCGGGGTGCTTGGGCGGCGTGGTGCCAGGCGCGGGCGGCTACGACGCGGTGTGCTTGCTTGTGGAGGAGCTGTGGCTCGCGGACTTTATGCGCGAGGCGCACGCGACGGTGCCGGGCGTCACATGGTTGGACTTGTCGGAGGAGGCCGACGGGTTGAAGGAGGAGGACGCGGCGGACTACGAGGGACTAGCGTAGGCGAAGCGCTGAGGGTGTGGTGTGGTAGTGTGAAGGTACTACAGTACTGATACTATAGCGCTATGGTAGTGTGAAGGTACTATAGTACTGATACTATAGCGCTATGGTAGCGTGAAGGTGCTACAGTACTGATACTATAGCGCTATGGTAGTGTGAAGGTACTACAGTACTGATACTATAGCGCTATGGTAGTGTGAAGGTACTACAGTACTGATACTATGGTAGCGCTATGGTAGTGTGAAGGTGCTACATTACTGACACTATGGTATGTGATGGCGCTATGGTAGGGTGGTGGTACTGTGGTACTCTATAATGATACGGTGATGCACTGTGATGGTACTGTGGTAATGATGTTCTTTATGTGACTTTTACGGTACTATACTGTACGATGACACTGTGCTACTGTCATATTACTGTGATGGTACTGTGATGGCACTATAGTACTGATACTATGGTATGTTATAGCTCATAGTATTGTGATGGTACTATGATCCTACTGTCATGGTACATGGTGGTACTATGATCCTGTGATGGTACGATGGTACTATGGTACGATGACACTCTGATACTGTCATGGCATTGTGGTGATATCATGATCGTACTGCCATCGTACTGTCATCGTACTGTGATGGTACGATGACGGCGATGGTACCACTCTACTAATAACACTTTGGTACTGTCATGATATTTGATGATCATGTCACATTCAGGATACCCATGCATGCATATCCTATCCAATATGGTCTTTGATGGTCCACTGCCTCTTCGTGAAACCATGATCAATTGCATTTGCAAATACGGTCTGTGTACCGGTCTACCACCTCTTCACCACCCTCTCTCCTTCGCTTGCTGGCCCCGCATTATTCCTACTTGTGGACAATCTCTCCACTTGCAGACGTTTACTACATATCTCCACTGCATCACCAATACTTATCCAACTTCATGGCCGTCACGTATAGCACTGCCACTGTAATAATAGGACTGTATGCCGGCCCGTGTAATTCCTGTCGAAAACCACAAAACCCGGCCTTGACTAAAAACCCCTCGGTGCATCATCCTCGCTCGGCCCGTGTAGCAGCCGAAAATTCGGGTCTGGTCCGATTTTGCTCCCGTTTGAACCTACTGTTTTCTTGTTTCCGTGCATGGGCATTTCCCGATTGGGTCACCAACCGGGCGCGGCTAGATCACTCTTGTGACCTACCACTATGCCGTCTACTAGTCTAACAATCAACCATATACTACATATAGCTCCGAGTTATCAGATGTGGTCTGTCCCCATCTTCCGCTTCTCCATATCTTGGGTTCTTTCTCCTCATTCGATCCATTTTTCCTCCAAAATCCCCTAGACACCTCCTATTTTCTTCCAATGGACCAACTACAGCCAATCGACCCAGCATACCTACTAAGTTCTCATCGCAATGACTTCAACATGCGGGAGCCCGAAGACATATACGCTACTTCGTCCGATTCCGACTCGCAGGAAGAATTCTATCGCTATACAAGCGTGCCAGTACCGTCCAACTCGGCCCTACTGCAAAAGCCGCTAACTTCTTCTGCTTTCGGAGATTCAGGTGTCTTTTCCGAAGGACAGCACAGCATCATCAGCGACAGGACATCAACAAGAAGGTCAGGTCACAGCAGATTCCACCTGGGCTGGATGTGGTTTTTCATCACCGCACTTGCGTCGGCAATTCTTGTCACTGCTCTTGAAGCGTTCATGTTTGGCCTAATTAATATTCACCGTGACAACTTTTACTCGCAAAACCGTTACCTTGAAATGTCCATCTTCTTGGCTCTTTTCATCTTTGCTGGTTTTTACCAAATTGCCATAATGGTGATGGCTCTTCGATGGAGAAATATGCTTCTTTTGGCGTCTCTTTGTGTCTTCTATGCGTGCATGCTAATCTACACCGGCATCCAATACCACGAGATTTCTTCCAATATTGATTTGGTGGCAGTGAACCCATGGCAAAGAGCTGCAAAAGCTACTAATATTGCCGCTATTTGTGTGTTGGCCTTGACTCTTGTGATCCAAACTTGCATTGTGTTCTTTCTGCTTCGCAAAAGCCTCAAGTGGTTCAACTTCAAAAAAACGGGCGCGTCTTTCGAAATCAAACGACTCTACTCGGTATTTCAGTTACACCGGTGCTTGCTTGTATTTGACTTTTTCTTCTTTTTGGGCTTTACGGTGCAGTTCATCGTCATCATGATCTCTGACAAAACGTCGATTGAGTTTATTCTCACCTGTTGCATCCTCCCACTTACAGTTCTTGTCTTAATTGCAAGTGATATCGGTGTATGCCGTGAATTGATTTCCCTTTCTATTGGAACGATTCTCCTTTTCACTGCTGGCTGTGTCTACGTTTTGTTCAAGATGATTCGCCTTTTTACAAAGTATACCTCCGCATACGACGTGGCAGTTGTGCCGGGTCATTATTTCCCGGGAAGAACCTCATTAATGTGCTTCGGTTGTATCACACTTGTTGTATTGTTCGCTACCATTATTATAGAAGGAATAGCTATTCACGGCTACGATCATGGTCTCTTGCCATTTCTCAGTTCGAATTACAGCTTCCTCTCCAGAAATCCCAAACACGGTCAGTTTGAAGAAAAAGATGATTATGAATCACAGCTTATTGACTGAGCTATATCCCTATTGTTTCCATATGTATTATCAACTTTATACCCAATCATGAACTTACTAAATATGAAAATATCCAAGCCAAGTAGTCTTCTGCTCCAACTCATACACGAAGAACCAATTTTCCCGTCCGAATCAGCATATCTGGTGTTCCTTAACCACGTCTACGAGATGTGTGAACAGGGAACGGCAGAGTAAGCTAGTCAATAGGTGGGCACAATTCTTAGCTGATAAGATGGGATCTAGAGTGATATTTCCAACTCTCAGGCCCATTTCAGGACCTGAGAAAATGTTACTACCCTTAATACCCGTTTCTTTGCGCGTTAACTCGATCGCCGGACAATTTTCACAAAGCAATTTCACGAAGCAAGGAATCCTCAACTCGCTCAGCAAGTTCATTATACGAAATGCCTCTTCCATTGTTTGTGCTAATGCAATACTTTCAGACATTGAAGACGATTCTCTGCAAGACTGAGCTTTCGAGTCCCAGCTTATGGGTGCTCCGTATACAATCAAATTTCCTGAAAGCGAACCCTCATGCATGTTCAATCCAGACCCAAAATTGGCATTTGAATAGCAATATGCCTGGCTCGAAGAGGAAACTGTGTACGATAAGAAAAAATCGCTTGATCCGATAATATACCGCAAGACAGATAAAGCTGCATTCATGTGTTTCATTTTGGGTTTCTCCATACTGTTGGATAGTGCCAGCACAATGTAGCAAATATCATAGCGAACAGTATAAGCCGCATACTGTAATTTTCTAATAATTGAGCGATATTTCTTTGCATCACACTCGTGATCGTCGTCGTAGAGTATATCTCTAAGATTTATTCTTGGATACGCCGGCAATGAAGTTGGGCGCGAAATCATCAATTGCTCAAACTCTCCTCGTAGGCCCATGATGTAGTCTTTTAACGAAACTTCGATGCCGTCATAATGATATTTTATACTTAGTCCAAGAAATCCATTGGCTCCTCCAAGTTCCTTTAGAGGGACGATTTCACCGAGCTTGGTTCTTACTGTATCTAGCTGATTAATATCATCTCCCACCAAAAGGATATCACGCCCATAAACCGCAACAGCCAACTGATTTTCCATTTCTTTATGAAAATACAACGTAGGGGCATTTCTTGATTGCATGAACCCCAACGTACCGAGCTCTGTAGTCAATTTCCGCTTCCACTCCAAAGCCTCAAGCTTAGATTTGCCGTAAGATCCCGACATTCGGTAAATATCCATATTGAACTTCGCAGCCAATGCAAGTAAAAGTCTTAAAGGAGTTAGGTCAGTGGGAGAAGAAAACCTGTGCTTGTGCCTGAATATCTTCTTGTATTGAATAGGATCTTGAGGTTCGTAATAGACATCAAAGGGGACTGCCCTCAATCGGCGAGTGGAAGTCATTAGAGTATGGGAGAACTCGCAGTTGAATAATTGATATAAATCTAGTGATAGTAGTTGTCATCGACTGGTAAAGATTTGCATTTCAGAAGCCGTATCGGTTATCGCTTATGTGGCTATGATACTATACACACTTCTCGTGATTGATATATCGGGGGAAACCTGTGTCAGGAGCAAAGCACTACTATTCTCATTTTGGCTTTACTCTAGAATAAGGAATTACTTGGGAACAGATCTGGACATTGGAAGGGTTTCGTTTTGGTTACTGAATTAGGATGTTTCAGCTTCGTGCTTCTGGTATAGACTCAATCGGCGATACGCACAAAGCCGGGGTTCGGACTATTAGCGGACATGCGAAATGTTAAACTCGGAAAAAGACAAGGAAAATTTGCCAGACAATGCAGTCAAAGGTGTGACTTATTTGCAACATCTAATATTCTCTAAGTATATGACCTGGGTCTGATCTTTACGGTCGTGTGCTGTTAGCTGTCTTCCTTTCGCTAGAGCGTAGTAGCACTAGTAGAATCCCAGAAAACAATTGTACGTACAGAGTGTATTACGTTACATCTTCCCTTTGTGTAACATAGACCTATTCTCTTAAAGGTATTCAGATTGTGGTAAGCAAAATAATTGTATCTAAATTCAGATTTTTTTATGACCGTTGACTCCGATTGCGGTGCCTCTACGGTGAAAGTGCCATCGCATAAATTTATGCCGACTACAAAAAAATCTTGAAATTCTTCGAATTTCTTTATTGTATTGAATTGGTCGTAAATGAAGGTATATGCTAATTGAACAATATTATTTGCGATTTGTATGGTCCAGGGTAGGTATCAGATCTGCAAGTGAACAATTATCATATTACATGCAGGACGTACCAAGACCTACAGAATCGTGGAGGGAAACATAAGCAGAAAGGCCCAATGACATGATAGATTTGATTTCGTGAAAGCTGATATTAAGAAAATACTGGGAGAATAGTTTGAGTCGAATTGGGAAAACATTTAGTCCAACAATCGTCTAATTTGGTGAAACTCAACAGTAGAAGCAAATGCAGAACCCAACGGTCAGAGATCCTTCACCCACCATTACATTGTATTTCGCAGATATTATCTACGCTAAATAACCTTATATACATTGGGAGGGGCTGGAGTTGGGGCTTGGCCGTATTCCAGCAAATTACTTTGCATTCAAAGATTCTGAGTATATTCGGCGTTTACAAGGCAATCGTATAAGTATGGATAACGAGTGAAGATTGCAATAATGGTTAAGTGAAATTGAAACCATGAAACATTCACTGGCCCGTCTTCTACTACACCAAAAAAGCCATTTTAAATTGCTCAGGCAGAAGCGTTTGGGTCTCGCGTACACCGTGACTCACCACCAGCCCACCGCCCGTCACTTTTTGCCTATTTGGGAGTAGCAATAAAACACTTCTGCATGGAACGGCAGGTATCAGATCATTTGGTGCTGGTCCTATTTCCACACCCAACACGATCATGCGACTGCAAAGCTCAATATTCTTGTACAAGTCCCGGAACAATGTTTGCCGAGGAAGACAATTCGTTCGTAGCCACAATTGTAATCAGATCAAGGTCCGCCAATAATCCCATATAAGCCGCGAATATCCGAAGAGTGCGCACTCGCGCAACCATAGGTACGAAGCATATTCCACAAACAGCACACAACAGCGTCGAAAACAGAGATTATCAAAAAAAAAAAAAAGAAAGGAGTTAACAAACCAAGCACATCTAGGAACATTCCAATCGCCTTCTCTGCTCCACCAGCACCACCTGTAGCGAAAATAAACACCAACGCCAGCCAGAAACACACCCGTGCACCACACAAGTGCACAATCTCCCGTGTCCTGGGCGCTCCCCAGATTATCGTCACCACCCACTATTCACCCGCTTTTCCCGTGGGTTTTGTCTATTTCCGCTCGCCCACTAGCGCAGCGTCCGCATTAACTCCATCAAAACCGCCCCCTTTCCTTATCTCCGGCCGTCTATCCTTATATCCGGCCCTGTTCTTCCTCGGTATCTCCCACCATGGCTACCCCCATAAAGTGTGCCTCCGAGTCCGCTGACTACCACCAATTCTACCAGCTCCAGAAGCAGTCGGCGCGTGAACAAGAATTCATCGACCTCCACGTGACCGACTGGCTCCACGGCCCCGGAAACATCCACACTGTCATACTGTACACCGCCTCCCGCCTGGCAAGGGAAAACGGCTCCGCCAGCGCCATGGACGAGATCATCTTCTCGCCCTACGTGGCCATGGAGTCCATCGCGCCGAAGAAACTGACCACGCGGCTGTCGTCGTTGGCTCTGGGCCTGAGCGACGGATCCACGTCGCAATACGCCAAAGCGTTCAAAAAAGACCACGAGGCGTCGGCCTTCTCCGGCCTCTACAACATTCCGCGGTTTTCGGTGGCTAACACCGCCGGCGCGCCGCTCCCGGATTCCATGCAGCAGTACTGCTACCAGGCCCACTTTGAAATCGGCGAGATCACGTACATGTTCGGAGGGTTGCGGTCCGACCCGGCCGCCAGCTTGAAACGGTTGGGGATCCCGCGGGCCACGGACTTGTCGCGTATCTCGGTGCACCTTGCGGGCGACATGCCGCCGTTTGTCAATAAGGAGGTGCTCATGTCGCCGCTCTTGACCCCCAACCCCAGCTTTCTTCTATTCAACCCGACTCGCGGCACGGTACAAGAGTACCCGCGCGACAGCTTCTCCGACCTGTTCCCGGGCCACTTGCTCCAGGCGGTGGGCACCCAGGTGTCTCCGCATAAGGTGTTCTGGTGTGGCGGCTTTGAGGCCAAGGTGGTGTCCGTGACCTACAACCAGGACATAGACCGATGGATCGTGCGCAAGAAGCTTGTCCCCAACACCTACGGCTACCTCATGGACTCGCGCTCGCTCAGCTTCTCCAAAATCGACATCCGCTCGAAGCTGCGCGTGCGCTACACTGGCCGCTTGGGCAGTTGTGTGGTATCCAACACTCTCCAGGAAGGCCACGACCTCCACCGGGCGCTGCCGCTGCCGGTTTTTGCCGGCGTGGGTTCGCCGCCGTTGCAGCTGACCAAGAGCCGCGACAATGTGTCGCCTGCGCTTAGAGCCAGAGACTCGCCCGCACCCAAGCGCAGAGACTCGCCGGTGTCCAAGCAGAAAGACTCTCCTGCAGTCAAACCTAGAGACTCGCCCGTGGTGAAGGCCAGAGAATCGCCCGTGAACAAACTGAAGGACTCGCCATTGCCCTCAGGCCGTACGCTTCCCAAACAGGCTGTAAGTGAGCCTTCTGTCTCTCCTGCTACGACCCCAACGGTGGTTTCTGCTTCGCATGTGCCGTCAATCAAAGGACAAGTCTCTGTATCGGAGCCTGTATCTCGAAAGTCCACCATCAGTCACCACGCGGACACTGAGTCTGCCACCGACCGTTCTGATTCGTCACTGACGGAAGTTCGCACTCGTGCGGCCATAGATCCGCAGCCCAGTCCGTCGTCATCTTCCGTACGCACCAAATCCAGCGAGGTGACCAAAGTCAACTCCAACATGAGTCTGTCGCCATCGTCGGTGCGGTCCAAGGCTGGCGACCTGTTGGGTAAGGTCAATTCATCGCCACCCCTAGTTTCCTCATCCCTGTCACTGAAGGTGACCAGCATGCTCCACAAATCCACGCGGATCTTCCACAGAGACCGAAGCTCCTCAGTTAAGACCTCCGTTGCCCCTGTCCCGCCCCCGAGCCAAAGCTCCTATTCCAGCCACGTCAAGAACAACAGATCTGTCACTCTGCCGAACGCGCAAGCCAGCAGCAGACCCACATCGCCACAAATGCAAAAAAAGTCGCCTGTTGCGAGGGCACAACGTGGAACTGTTGTTAACTCTGATCACACCGACAGCGGCAGCAGCGACACCTCTTCCGCATCTTCGTCAACCTCCGTTCCTACTTTGGCCATACCTGCACCTCGTCGGTTGAAGAGCCAGAAAGAAGGGTTGGAAAAAAACATTTTCACCCACGAGGCGGACTCTTTTAACTATTCAATGGGTGACAATACAGTGTTAAAGCCAGATGTGGCGTCTGTGTCAATCTACCAGTTTGGTGGGTTCAAATTCACCCCGGATGAAAACGGTAGACCGGGATTCACCGCCACAAACGAGTTGCTCAAAATCGAGTTGCTTCTCAATGACAGCTCCTTCCACTCGGAGGCTTTGCTCTTGAAGATAAGCCCCACTGAGGGTGAATTGTGGCCTACCCCTCGTGGCTACTTTGCATCGGTTTTGATCGATGCAAACTCCTCTAATGAAACATGCGACATCACTGAAGACGGCTCATCTGATGACTATGACCCAGTTCGCTCCCCTAGACTCTCTGCTGACATCTCCAGTGTGCGATCGCCTTCATTGTTGCACCACTCCATCAATAGTGATCACTTCTTTGAGCGCAAATGTCTTCTCGTTCACGGTGGTGTTGACAGCAACTATGATTCGTTCAGTGAGCTCTACATGTACTCGTTCGCCACGGGTAAGTGGGAGGTCATGCTGACATATGCCTTCGACTACTTCAATCTCCCGAAGCAGCCATTCGAAGATGAGGTGACTGGGGATTTATTGTTAGAAAAGCAAGTGAAGATGCCCGAGCTTATTGAAGCCGAATTCAGGAGCTGTCACCATCGGGCACATCTATACAGTCAGGATGGTATTGAGTACGTTTTCTTTGTTGGTGGATTTCAGAACGACTACTTGCGCCATTTCGACAAGATTCCATACACAAACGACAAGTTTGACGTATCCAGACTTTCCAAGTTCCTGTTCTCGAGTACAAACTCCAACCTCTTGCGCATTCCTGTGCTCAACATCAAGTCCCAGCAGTGGAAATTCAGCCGTTTTTTCTATGACCTTTCCGAAACTGTCTCGCCGCAGGCCATGGAGACTCTTATGGGAAACGACTTCTTGAAAAATTCTAGAACCAGTTTCCATGGTGGTGCATTCTCGCTTGTTGGCAAACAGATTACTATTTGCCATGGAATAGTGGAGTTCGTGGCTGAAAAGAAGAGTGATCATGGCAAGGTCGTGGACGAATTGAAAGCTACCACTATTTTGCTTGGCGGCCACACCCATTTGGCCTTCCCAAACATGTAGCGTTGGAACAAAAACTGCAATTTTAGCATTGGAGGCGGTCTCAGACGGTCTGAGAAATTTTATACTTAATGACATCTACGATCATATCCTGCTAGTAGAAATTTCGATCTTCATTCGTAGGACACGAGATGAAAGATTTTTGGAGAACATGATTCTGTTGGAGAATTATACGGTGTTTGTGGTTGTTGCCACAAACCCGAATAACACACCCGTACACCAGAAAGATAAACATCCGTACATCTTCATCAAAAGACCCAGACACCAGAAGTAGTACATCCGTACATCCTCTTCCGTGGCCCGGGCTGGGCCCTTTCATACTATGTTTGTGTACCACCACCGGGCCACGATTTCAAAATAGAAATGGCGGATTAGTGGATATTATGTCGGAAATCTATAACTCTCTATGTTTTGGTGGATTCTGGTATTTGGCACCTCCAGCGCCATACTAGTTCCCTGACTCCATACTTCTATGGATTAAATCACTTTTTAAGACAATTCTGTATTGCCATCTGCAAAAAATGGGGCGTCTTTGTGATTTCTTTTTTCTCCTCGTGTTTTGTTTGTGGATTTTCCCGTGTCGTTTGTTCCGTGGATTGCACCCAAAACTGGGGTCGCATCCGTGCACCAGGCTATCGAGCAAAATTTTCAACCGCAACCATATTCGCCTCCACCAACAAATAGCATTATGTTCGGATTAGGTGGTGCCCCTCAAATTTCCTCGCAACAAAAGATTCAAGCGGCCGAGGCCGAGTTGGACATGGTCACTGGTATGTTCAACTCTCTTGTTGAGCAATGCCACAACAAGTGTATCAACAAGACTTACGCCGAGGGCGACGTCAACAAGCAAGAAGCTCTCTGTTTGGACAGATGTGTTTCCAAGTACTTTGAGACCAATGTTCAAGTTGGCGAGAACATGCAGAAGTTGGGCCAGTCCGGTCAGTTCATGGGAAGACAGTAGAAGTTTGTACATATATTTATCTCGAATACATAGTCAGTTGAGCTGGGATGTAGGTGTGGAGAGGCAGGGGGAGAGGGCGAACGAAGAGTTGAAGGAAAAATGGGGCGGGGATAGTAGTGGATGGTGACTTGCGGCATGGCGGACCAAGAACCACTAAAAGAGAGTCGATATGTCAGATTCACCATGTCAGGCGTACAACAGGTACTCAGTGGATGATGTGTTTATCTTCAATAGAGGGCGAGTTTATCTCAGTAAATGATGTGTTTCTGTTCTCTAGATGAACTGCTTATGGTTCATCACGGGGTTTCTCGCCGCCTCGACTCTCCACTCCACT
>JAKUAN010000016.1:40284-61929 GCA_030674715.1 Clavispora phyllophila
TCTCTCTCTCTCTCTCTCTCTCTCTCTCTCTCTCTCTCTCTCTCTACTCAAACTCGTTCAACTACGTGTTCTTTGGCCGGCGTCCCGCCTCTATATACATTTAGAAGCCAAAAACACGTCCCAACCTCAACTTGACACCCTCCCATGAGTTGAGCTTGGGCCGCACGTCCACCGTCACACCGTTTTCGCCCGAACTGTAGAAATCAATCACATATGGAACCTCCACGCCACACCGGTCCACCGTCCAGTCGTGTCTGTCAAACGGCTTCTCCTCGCCCAAAACCGTCAGCCGGAACCACGCACGGGGCGTCAACTTCTTGGCGTCGCCCTTAAACGACGTTAACGAGATCCCGCCGCACTTCTGCTTGGCCGCTTCAAGATGCGACTTTTCCCAGAACATAATGTGGCGCCACGCAAGCTCGTTGACGTGGTTGTGGATCGGCACCACCGTCTGCATGTCGCTGGCGTCCGGGTTCCAGTTCTTGCGCTTCATCGCCTCGTAAAACTGCTTCTGCGATGGATACACCCAGTTGTCGTGAGTAGAGGTTCTGGGGATAGAGCTGATCTCCCTGGTGGTGGGCAACGCGGTGTCTGTGGCGTACTTTGGCTCAGCAGCCAACTTCTGTGAGTCACAGCCGGGCGCCACTTCGATTGCCTCCACCTCGATTGCTTCTGGGGCTGTTGTGGCTACGGAAACACTGCTGAGCCATTTGGCCCGAGCCAGGTGGTCCACCGGGCATTTTTCCGGTTCGTGTTGGGGCTCTGGTTTTTTCTCCGTCATGTTTTGCATCCAAGCCGCCCGCTTGGAGTGGTCCACGGGACATTTATCTTCAGACATGGTTACTAAGAGTTGAACCGCACAGGCTAATATATTTGTGGTGCAGGCTGCGCGCGATTGGGCCGCACCATGGAGCATACTATAGGATGAAAAACATGGAGAGCAGATGAGAAAAACATGGAGAGAAGATGAGAGCGGATGAGAGCGGATGAGAGCAGGTGAAGGTACTGAGACTAGATGCTAGATGTAGATTCTAGAAGCTGACTAGAGACTAGATGCTGGACTAGATGCTGGACTAGAGACTAGATGCTGGACTAGAGACTAGATACCAGATAGGATTCCACATGTTAGGCTAGAGACTAGAACACTAGAAGATCCAGAGACCAGGACACTAGAAAATCCAGTGACAGGCAGCCGGACCCTAGAGACTGGACTAGCCTACAATAGACAGAAAGCCGAACGTCCCACACCCACCAGTGCTTCGTTCACCGCACCTAGTATATCTTCTTCTTCTCGTCAATGGACAACGCACCCGCGCCCGCATTGACAATGATCAAAAAGCCACCCACAATCGACAAGGTCTGGAAAAACTCGTACCGCAAAAAGTCCCTGTTGGCGTTGGACGCCAGGTACTTCCAGAACTGGTTGACAAACACATTGTAGGTGAACAACAACACCGTCAACACCGCGGCCGCAATCTTGGTTTTGAAGCCCACCACGATCGAGGCGCATGCCACCAACCCAATAAGAATCACCACCACTCTAGCAAACGACCAGGTGGCGGAAAACACAAAGCCCAAGAACAAAAAGATCAACAATAACCGGCCAGCCAACAAAAAGTACTTCTTGTTGTCTTGGCCGCCGAGCATCGGCAAACCAGGCAACGATCTCTTTTCTCTCACAAGCGTGTCGGAAAAGGCCAAGATCAATCCGCCCATAACCGACAAATTGCGCAAGAGAAACTGCGAGTCGAAAATCAAGCCGTAGAACACACCTTGGAAAAACACAACAAAACACAAGGTCACGGTGGAGAACATCAGGTACCGTCTCAACACCAAAAGCGTGGATGCTGCCAACATCAACACCACGTTGGTGAACAAAAAGCTCACCGTGAGCCACTTCCAGTACTTCCGGTACACATGCAAGTAGTAGACCTGCTCGGTCCACTGGGAAAAGATCCGGATCGCATCCTCGTAGAACGTGGCCACAATGAATAACCGCCCAATGGCGGGGACATATGGCTTGAGAGGACTGAAGTAATCGTCGAGAAAATCCTCGGCTTTTTTGGCGAACGATTCGACTTTATCAAAGCCTCCGGGCGACGACGAGATCGGGCCCATTCGGGAAGGAGCGTCTCTTCCCAATGGCGAGTTGAATTGGTTGTTGAAGTGATTAGGGCCTCTGTACGACATGGATCAGGTGTTTGGAGGATCAGGGCGAGAAGGACAGAACAAAAATGATAACAGACGAGAGGGGGAAAACTCCGAAGGAAATGCAGTAAATGTTCTCGGAAATATGTCTAGTCGCTGACAGGAGTGATCGGGGGTTTTTTTTTCTGCTCAACTCGAAACAAGTAAGGAAGTGGGAAGTGATTTCGCATACGTGGAGATCGCGGTTTGTGTGCAGGATGCGTTCTCCACCGGTGTCCGTTGCTATGAGCACCGTGGTTTGTTTTACCCGGGGAAATCACCCTTTGGCTAGTTTTGGCGGTGGTGTTTTTCCACGATTTTTAGTTTTTCCGGTGGCCAAGGGCGTGGTTTTGTTCTAGTGGCGCCATGGATGTCTCACGTGACGCGTGGGCCCAAAGCGGTAACCGTATGGCTATTTTTGTCTACGGTGGGTGAAAAATTGGGGAAAACCACTCGGCAAATACGAATTGCTTCTGGGATCGGCTTGAGGCCTTGCAAATGTGCTTTTCGCAGGTAGCGTGAGGATATTGGGCGCTGTTTGGGTATTCGTAATGAAACTTCCTAATTTGGGTCCTGACCCACGGTTTTCTTTCGATTTTCTGCAGGAGTTATGGCGACACCAGAGTGGACCAGGTAAACCTGCATTGTTTTACCGTAAGCGCGATGCGGTGGCTCAATGGCAGAGCTTTTGATTCCAAATCAAAGGGTTGCAGGTTCGATTCCTGTCCGTGTCAGCTTCTTTTTGCCAACAGCGAAGTTGGGTGTAGTCATGATATTGAAATGGTCTTCTCTGTGTTAATGATACTATAATGACAGCTTCTTTTTGCAAAGCTACAAGGGATGTCGGAAATTGTAATAATGCTGCTATAATGACCTGTCTTTTCTCCTTGTTACTTCAAGTTGTTACATTCGGCAATTCAAGCAGTGAGAGGTATGTTTTCCTCCCAATGCGGTTTATTACCTTTCTCGTTAGCTTTCTAGTTAGCTTTCTAGTTAGCTTTTTTGTTAGCTCTTTTGTTAGCTTTCCAGTCAGCTTTCTAGTTACCTTTCTTTATTGTGAGTTTATTGTGAGCTTTCTTTCTTCTCACCTTTCTTGTCGATTTCCCTCTGTATCCTTCGCTATCCCTGCCCTATGCTCCTTAGCAAATCTTCTCTCATCCTCCTTGCTCCTAGTCCCTACACTCTATTTCGTCCTTTTCGCATTACTATGATACATCTAGGTGCTAAGCTTGGCCAGCCTCACATTCCCGTGCTTTCTGACCTCTTCGTCCATCAAATCACGGATTCGGTGGCCGCCTGCAATCGCAATGCCCAACACAGACTCTAACCGGTCCAACGGCATCTTGTCCTCCAAAAGCAACATCGCCAACTTCTCGCTCTTGCCCACCACCCCGATGGTCATGCAACTCATATCGTTTTCCTCCAACGTATTGAGATCAAGCAACGGCGTCTGGTCATGAAGAGCGACGTTGACTGCAGAAACATAGTCGTACATCGCCACACCGGCATCCACAAGAGCCAAGGTGATGGCATTTGTCATCGAAGCCAACAATCCGCCGTCCTGGGCAAGCACTTGCACCTGAACCTCGATCAACGTTCGTGGGTACAAGTGGGCGAGAATACTCTGCTCGAATGTTCTCTCGAGCGTAGTCTTGAGCTCCACCATGCGCTTTTCACTCTTGTTTCTCTTTTTGCGCTCCAACGTGGAGAAACTGGCAACGTTCAAGTTGATTTCAATCGTAGCACGTGTCTGGTTCGTCTGCGATCTCATCAGCGGCTCTTTGGGCCCACTGACCATACACATGACCTTGGTATTTCCTTGTTCAATATACGACGAGCCGTCAGACGAGTTTGGGTGGGTATTGATTTTGCACTCAAAGCGACGCAACTCATTCCACCTTCTTCCATCCACACGTAAGCCCTCGGGCGAATAAAGCTCCATTCGTGACATTTGGAAATGTGGATGTGGTTTTTTGACCTGGCGCTCATCTCTATGTGGGAACTAGCTTGTGTGCACGTGATGCATCGTCACGTGTGCTTTCCATTTGCGGCTCCTACGGTCTTTGGATCGGTTCTGATGGCTTCTAAAGCGGAGCATACGCTCCCTATATATATTCGATGAACTGGCCGAGCATCCAGCAGTTCACCAAGAAGAAAAACGTGGACGCGTAGAGTAAGCCGCGGTCGAAAGTGCTCTCGCCCAAAAACTCCAATTTGTAGGCAAAGAAAAGCCAGCACGCCTGGCCAAGAACCCACAAGCCAATCATCACCACTCCCCGCAATGCATGCTTCTTGGTGAAAAGACGAGAACCGGCCAAGTAGTGGGGCAAGAAAATAAGGAACCAGATGAAGTATTGCGACGTCATTACCTTGTTGAAGGTAACAAAGGCAAACGTTTGCAAAAACAAGCACGAAACCAAATCTTTTTGCGCGAATAGCAATGGAAGCACCACGGCCGAAAGAAGAAGCTGCGGAATAAACGCAATCTTCTCCATGTTTTCCGCTACCATATCCACTAGTGGCACCATGTTGTGTCCTGCAGACAAGAAGTCCTTGGCCGACCGGTAGTACATGGGTATATTGTAGACAGAGAAGTTGTGGCGGTGATCCAAGCGAGAAAAATGGTAGAAGTAAGAGTGGAATAAGAACTCTGGTCCGTATAAGGAGTACATGATCCAGTTCCACACTGCCACTGTCAACACCACCAATGTGCCGAACACCAAATTCTCGACGTTGAGCCATTTGAGCACGGGGATGTTCTTCAACTTCTCAAACGGCTTTCCCTTTGACGTGAGAAAGTACATGAATGCCGGCAAATATATCACGGGGTAGATCTTAAAGTGGATCGCTAGGCCAAGCCAGAAAGCCCCCTCAATGTAAAAGCCGTGGCCCACCGTATCTACTGCTAGCATGATAATGAAGGTCAACACGCTTTCGGAAGATCCTCGGGTGCTGATGGTGATCACCATGGGATTGAGAAACCAAATTGCGGCGAGAATGGCTCTTTTGCTGCCCCACCGGGTGGTTTGATCCGCAGAGGAGCCCAAGTTTCTGGCAATTAACACTCCGGTTAAAATGTCACAAACGACAAATAGAGCCTTGCCGAAATGAACCCAGTATCCGCCCCAGGCGTTGTATACGAGCATCCATGCCAACAATGGAGTATATCTATAAGTTTCACGCAAGTAGGGGGACTTTCCATCGTAGACAAACTGGGCCGCATCGGAAAGTACCGCATAGTCGATATCGGTGTACTTCACGGTCATGTGACTATCCTGGTAAAGGCCGAAAAGGAAAAATCCTAGTCGGAGGAGTAGTCCTGCGACAAGAACATGGGATGTAGACACGGGCATTGTGTGAATGTGGTGGTTGGTATGGGTGAAAGTATCGGACTGTATAATGCCACCCGACTCGTGCGGCGCAGAGATACTTGGAAATGCTACAAATAGATGCGAATCTCGGCCTCTTCTTCTTGTACCGGAACCTCACTGCCCGGTAGGTGCACGGGTGTTTGTCCATGGGCATTGTAGCGCAGTCATACGTAACCCAGTGTATTTGGGGTATTCGTGTAAAGTTGGTGGGGGAGTGTCGTTAATGGCCAGAGCGCTCAGGGAAATCGTAGGGGCTTTTGGTGAATCCTGGAATGACTTTCTGAGGCGACGGCACCATGATCAGTGGTTTGGCATCTCTGAAGTATTTATGAGAACCTGAGCCTTTGCTATCAGAGAGTGCATACTACTACAAGCGTCTCTGGTGCAGAGGACAGTCACAAACCCCAAGCCCACAAGTTCGAAACGGAAGATGGCGGACCC
This sequence comes from Clavispora phyllophila, assembly GCA_030674715.1. NCBI lineage: Eukaryota > Fungi > Ascomycota > Pichiomycetes > Serinales > Metschnikowiaceae > Clavispora > Clavispora phyllophila. Next base: position 46,284 of record JAKUAN010000016.1, read on the forward strand.
CCAAGAAAGTGTGTACACTGAGTTTCTCAACTACGACTGGGACTCGTCGGAGGATTTCCAGAACGGAATTGCCGAGATTTTGGAAGGACATTTGGAGCTGTTGAAGGAACAGGATCCTCATGTGACCCAGATTCCCCCTGCTGACAAGCAGCAGCTCATTGACCAAGCTAAGCTGTTTTTCTTTTGCTCGCAAACAGGCAACATTTTGAATTTGGACGACTTCTATGCGTGGAGGCACAATGGCGGCGGAAAGATCACACTTTTGCCAGAAGCAGAAACGGAAACCAAAGTCGAGTTGCAAGAGCCACAAGAGGCCAGAGAAACCCGAGTGAACTTGGCAGAGGCGGGCAAAGCGAGCGGAGAAGCCACCGAGGAAACGCCCTACTCGTCAAACTATCAGCAATTGGTCGAGCTTATTGTGTCGGGAAAGCCTGTTCCAGGCATCAAGCAAATCCCAGATACAGTGTTGAAGGGACAGGAATCTAAGCTGGAGGCCAAGTCGCGGGTCAAGCCATGGGAGAAAGCAGAAGCAGAAGCTGGGTCCGACCTCGCGGAGCAGGTGTAAGCGAAGTCTCTCTCTCTCTCTCTCTCTCTCTCTCTCTCTCTCTCTCTCTCTCTCTCTCTCTCTCTACTCCCTACGCCACTGGCCAACGGGTTGGTCTATGTCTATACTATTAATGCAAGAACCGCATCACCGCCTCAAACGCCGCCAACGCCGCAGCGTTTGCCGGAAACGACCGCAATATCGACGGCCCGAACCCGCGGGTGAACCCCCTCCAGCCTCTTTCACGGTAAATGTACTTGACCGCGTCCCGGTACCGCGGGAACTTCTTCTCCGCCTGGATCGGGCTGTCGGTCATGATCACCTGCTTCACCACGTCTGCCGGGTATGCGAAAATCCAAAACACCGTGGCAGACAAGCCTCCGGCCCAGAAGTTGATGGCAGGCTTGGACAACGCGGTGTTTTCGGAAAAGTAGTTTGTGAACACCTCGTACGAGCCCCACCAGAACAAGAAGTTTGTGCGGAACACCATGGTGCCGAAAAGCCCGGTGTACCATGTTCTGGGCGAGATCTTCCACAACTTCTTCGCCACGTCAAGCGGGCCGGAGTAGACGCGCGAGTTGGCGTCGTATTGCACCTGGAGCCGGGCCTTGAACTGCTCGATGGGCGCCGCCACAAACGAAACCGTCCAGCCGGACCCAAGACCGGCAATGAGATGGCCCGCGAGCGGAAGTTTCTTTTCCTCCGCATACAAGTTGTCCTTCACCAAACGACGGTACAAGTGGAGCGAGCCGAGCATCACCGAGTCCATGAGCACCCATCCGACCAACGGAGGCGTGAACCCTTTGTAGAAGCCGCGGAACCCCTCGCTCCGGAACGTCTGCCAAACACAGTCCATAGGGCCTTTGAACCTGCCTTCAGAGGTCTGGAGCCGGACCTTGACGGTGTCAAACGGGTGGCCGACTGCGTTTTTGGTGACGCCCGAAAACATTCCGGCGATGAAGCCGAGATACTTGGGCGGCGGGGTGTTTTCTTCGCTCATGGGTGCAAAAGAAGGTGAGTCAGTGAAATTCTCCGGTACCGGCGAGCGCGGGGAAGTGCGAGTGGGAAGAGAATGTTGTTGGAAATGGGTTGGAAGCGGATTAGAAGCGGATTAGAAGCTGGGTACTTGAAGGGAGACGTTTTGAGGGCAGAAATGTTGGTTTGAGTGGGGCCGTTGGCGCTTTTGGATTTTTGGCGTTTGTTTGTGGTATTTGTTACTTGTAGTGTTGGGTGGGGTATTAGCGGAATTTCGCAAACTGGAAAGTGGACGGGACTCCAAGAACCGTAATATGTAAAAGACACTCAATGTAGTTTGGTATGAATGGGTGTTTATGGAGCACAGAAAGAGTAACAGCTGGAGAGGAGATGTAATTTTGTGACACCGGATGGACACAAACGCAGTGCACCCACACCAGCTCCAACTACACCCAGAACGAGGTGTAAGATCAAATTAGCAAGTCAAGGCTGAAGACGAAACAACAGAGCAAGTTCCAATTACCCACTCAACTCCGAAGATGACGCAGAGCAAGCTCGCTATGCGCTGTTTTCTTGAGCGGATCAGTTATTGTGATGGACTTTGAACCACCATAGACAATCGGCGACTCAAGCTTTCGAAGCTCCAGCAAGACTACTTAGAGAAGATAAAGACACTCTGTTGCGGCTACTCGCACACTCAGCAAAAGGAACCAGCGGACGTGAGTACATTGAAAGACATTGACGTTGGATCTCTTCCGAGCCCTATGGAAGAACATACCAATTCCTTCGGTTTCGATTGTCCTTGGCTTCTCGGGGCAGTCACCCATTCTACCAGGTCCTACGATTCTAGTGCTCATTCTACCAGGCCCTATTATTGTAGTCCTCATTATTCTAGTCGTTATTCTAGTCATTATTCTAGCCATTATTCTAGTGCTCATTATAGGCCCTCATTATTCTACGAGGCCATTTCGCATTACTCCCAGCAACCTCCACTCCACCAAAATTCAGGCGAAACTCAACCCCCAAAAGTCCCGAGTGTCCTTAACTCCCCAAAACGCCCAAAATTCCCCAAAACCCTCTCTCTCCCGTCCACCCCCACCAGCACTCCCTATACTCCTCCCTCTGCCTTCCCACCAACCGTCCTACTTATCCGCACCGTCTGCAGGCGCGCACACCAACCACTTCTTCTTCATGAGCCAAAGAAAAGAGCCCGGGGTCAAGCCCGAGCCCGACGCAGGCGCGGTCCGGCCCCAAACCCAGCCCGGCGCCGGGCCCAAACCCGCTTCCGGCGGCGACTGGAACGTGATTCCGCTCAAAGCGTGCACCCAGGCCGATCTCCACGACACCCGCCACCACATCATCCGGTTCCAGACCAAACAGGAGGTGGACATTGTCAACAAGTTCACGCACCCCGTGCGGTTGCACCGCAAGGACCCGCAGAACATCCAGTTCCATCTCTCGCGCGAGGAGATGGACAAGAGGCGGAAGGAAGGCTTGGCCGGCGACCGCCAGGTGGAGGAGGTGTACGAGGACGAGCACGGCAACCCGATCGAGCGGGCGGACATGTCGCAGGTGGCGCCGGACGGCGGCGCGCGCAGACACCGGCGCAACTTGTTCAAGCGCAAGACAAAGCAGGTGCACATGATGGACGAGAAGAAGCGCAAGCTCCGGTACGAGGAGTACTACCCGTGGGTGCTCGAGGACTACAACGGCAAAAACGTGTACGTGGGCAGCTACGAGGCCGGGTCGTCGGAAACAACCAGCGTACTCTTTGTGTTTGACAAGGACGGCTTCAAGATGGTCCCGACGGAGAAGGTGTACAAGTTCACCCCCAGAAACCGGTACGCCACCTTGACGTTGGAGGAGGCCGAGGCCAAGATGGAAAAAAACCTGGTGGCGCCGCGCTGGTTGATGAAGCACATGGACGAGGACGGCACCGACCTGCGGTTCCGCCGCGACGGCTTCGGTGCGCCCGTCAACCCGCTGGCCATGAGTCTGAGCTCGTCCGGCAGCAGGTTCCGCATGCGCACGGTGCAAGGCGGGTCCACGCTGAACGACCGCGACTCGGACCACGACGACTTGGACTTTGACGAGGATTTTGCCGACGACGAGGAGGCCCCGATCATGGACGGCGACGAGGAGGAAAACAAGTTGCTGGAGAAGAAAATCAAGAAGGAGATGCTCAAGGCGGCCCACTTTGACGGCCAGCTGGACGCCGACGCCGACGACGACCTCGACGACTTGTTCGAGGTGGAGAAGTCGCGCAAGGTGGACAAGGAGGGTAAGAAGTTGAAGAAGGTGTTGAACAAGACCGAGGGCGGCGTGTACGACAGCGACAACGACGACGACTTGTTGCCGCACGTGTCGCTGTCCGACTTGGAGAGCGAGGACGACTCCGAGCCCGAGATCACCGTCAAGCCCGAGTTGGACGACGACCTTTTGCTGCTTCCGCGCGCCCGCTCCATCTTTGCCCGCAAAACCGGCAACGGCTATGTCGTGATCCGCGCGCCGGCGCAGTTCTTGCGCGGTTTCCCTGCGGGCGAGTGGAACCCCAACGCCAAGAAGAGACCGCAGGTGTTTGATGCGTCCGTGAACAAGCGCGCCAAGAGTAACACCCCCAGTGCCGACGCGCTGCCTGTTCCGGATGTGGGCGGCGCTGTGGACTTGAACCACGCGGGTCCGGGCGGCGAATTGGTCACCACCACCGAGGTGTTGGACATTGTGAGAAACAACCCGCTCACGACAAAGGAGTTGCTTTTGAAGCTCAAGAGCCGCATAAGCGCCCACAAGGACAACAAGCTGCGGATCATCACCATCGTGAAGCTGAACTTGAAGTTGGTGGAGGGGAAGCTTGTGCTCAAGGCGGTATAGGATAGATATTAGTGTACGGCAAAATGCAATGTATGAAATGTATGTTGTGAGTCTAACGAACCAGCCATCGGAACCAGCCATCGGAACCAGCCAACGGAACCAGTTAAAAAACCAAACAAGCTAGTTAAACAAGCTGGTTAAATAGCTAGTTAAACAAAATGCTTAAACAAACGAGTCGAACAAATAGTTGTTTGACCTAGCTAAACGAACGAGTCGAACAAATACTTGTTGGAACTACAGAATGGCCTTCATCAAACGAGTCAGTTGAGTCGTCCAAATACTCTACTGACGATTACGCTTCAAGTCTCTTGTTATATTACCAACCCTTTTGTAAAGTTTGCTCAAAGAGCGCCTGCCCAGTTCTATAAACACTGAACATCTACAAAACCTCCACGATCTTGTCATCGTCCTCATCTTCCGAGTCCACTTCCATTTCGTCCTTACGCTCCAGCGACTCTTCGTCTCTCATCAACATCTGCACCACTCTGTCACACAAAGAGGTAATTTCCTCAGTGTCAGCAACTTTGTGGATCTCACGCACCAACGAGTACACCGCTTTTTCTCTCAAGTACTCTCTCATCTCTTTGGTGGTACACAACAACAAAAGAGACTCAAGGTGGGTGCAGATAATCGACTCCACAGGGTCTCTCTTCTTGTCTGGAGGCAACAATTGCAATTCCTCGGGCAAGTTGAACATTTCGTCGTCGTCCAACTCCTCAGGGCCCGTGATGGGCAAGAGAATATACGGCAAGAGGTTGATGTTTTCGTCGGTCACCAACTTGACGTGGCTGTCGACATCAAACAACGAGTTCTTGATGGTAGAAGCCACACCCTCACGTCTGATCTTGGAGTCGTACTTTTCCGTGAAAACAAGCAACTTGGAAATGGGCACCACATGGTCGTATTCCTGCTCAGTGATGAAATAGCTACGGCCGAGCTTGAACCGCGAGATGTCGGCAAAAAAGTACGACAAGTAGTCGTAGTCAGCGTACTTGTTCAACGATCTGTCAGAACCCTTGACAAAACAGTCCATGAGACAGTCCATGGCATTTTCCAGCGCAAAAACCTTCTTCTGCTCCTCCAGAAGCGTCAACTTGACGTCAAAGATCTTGGTGATGGCGTCGTTCTTGGCCAAATTCGCCAACAAAATGCACATCAAGTCTGCATTGATGTTGGTGGGCTTGACGATGGCGTGGACGAGAAACTCCACGTACTTGAGATCTTCCACAATTAAACGACGCATAGTATCGTCACTGCACAAGTTGGCCATGATTGTCACCGACTGACTCACTGTGGTTTTTCCACTATCTTGAGATAACTTTTTCAAGTCTTTGATGGCCTCGTAGTTGTTGTAGGCGAAAACCTGTTGATGTGGGCCCAGCGAAAAGCCAACAAGGTTGTCAAGCGCAATCTGCATCACTGCAGGTTGAGGCGAGTGCAAGAACTCCACCAATTCCTCGAGTTGAGTAGGCATGGGGAAAGAAGCGTGGTGAAGAGAAAATTTTGTTAGCACCACATCAACTGGGTGCATGCAGGCCGTTTTCGCAGCCAAGTTGCGACACCATCACTACTGTCTACAGGTGACGTCATTACAAGATTTGTTTTATTGTCAAAGGTGCTAAAAGTGATCCGCCACTTGCAAGTAGTAGTAGTAGAATGCAATCACAAGCAAATGGCCGTCAAAGTTCAATCTTTCATCCACAGAGTGGATGTTGCCCCTTGGGGTAGGAAGACCAGGAGAGTATCTGAAGATGTTGGGAGTCAAGTCCCAGTACGACTTGGTGTCTGTGTTTCCGGTGCTAATGTACGGAGCCACAATGAAGGTGTCGTTTTTGTCTGGGAAAACCAAATCCTCGTACAAGTGGCGCAACGAGCCCCCGAAAAGATTCCAGATCTCGTCTCCCACAGGTGTGATTGGCGCAGGTTCCAATGGCTCGTTAAACACATAGTTGATGTATCCACTCTTGGTTTTCTCTTTCATCACAACATCGTTGGCAATCACGCCCAAGTCGTACTTCTTGGCAAAAGCCAAGATCTGATCCAAAACTTTTTTGCCGGTGGATGCCACCGTCTCTTCCACTGCAATACGGTGATTAATCAAGACTGTAGCACTTTCGGGCAACGCATTGCTCTTAACCCCGCCGGCGATGATATCCACCGCTTGCGAAGTGGTCACAAGGTACTTGGAGCTGAGATCCTGTCTCATGAACTCCAATACCTTCGCGTTGGCCGACTTGTCCAAATGGGCATTCAAGATGTTCTTTTTGAGGCTCTTGTCAATGGTGGACGAGTGCTCAGCAACACACTGCAACTGGTTTAACACCGGATTGACATTGGTGATGATGCTGTCAAACTCCTTGTCCTCAATGAGAGCAACCAACTTCGCCAAATATCCGATAGATGTGTGCTCAGGAGGAACAGAAGAGTGTCCACCTGGAGTGAAGATGTCAATCACCGAGTTGAGATGGCCCTTTTCGCCTGTCGCAGGCAAAATGAACTTCTGGCCACTTTCCTCGATATAGCCCGAGTTTCCCTCGTCGATGATCTGGAAGAGCGAATCCTTGCCGTATTGCGCAACCAAGTGTTTGCCGATTTCCTGTGCTCCCGTTCCGGCCGCCTCCTCGTCATAGCCAAAACTTAAAATAACAGTTCTCTCGGGGGCAAACTTTCCCTCGCTCAATAAAATTTCCACCGACTCCATGAGCCCCACCAATAAGTCCTTACAGTCGGAAACACCGCGGCCGTACACATATTTCCCGTCGTAACCCCCTTCAAATGGAGGGAATGTCCATTCGTCGAGCGTTGCGGGCTGGATAGGAACAACATCATAGTGAGCGGTGAGCATGATCGGCTTCTTTTCAGGGTTGGACCCTTCCCACGTGTAAACCAAGCCAAACTTGTTGATCTTCTCAAGCTTCAAGTGCTTGTGTACCAAGGGGAAAGTTTCGTTCAAGTAATGGTGGAACTTCTCGAACTCGGCCCATTGTGGCTCCAAATCGTACAATTCGTCAAGCGAGTCGGCCGAGTTGGGGTTCAACATGCCATCAAAAACTTGTGTGGGGTATCTCACTGCGGAGAGAAGCTTCTCCATTGACTGATTGCGGAACTTCTCGTCGTGGAGAATCGTAGCAACCGTATCGCTCTCATAAGTGTATTTGGCCAGATCGATTTTTTCCACTATGGGACAGAGCGAATCCGGGTTGGAAGGACCCATGTTCATGCCAATTGTCCAATCATGATAGTAGTAGAACAAGGTCGGAAGTGCAAGACAAGCCAAAGCGATTTTGGCGAAGCGAGAGTGGCAAGATGGTTGCTTTGCTGCCAGGTGAATGGGCAATTCCGATTCCAGGATTCCCATTGAGACTTGATAAGGAAAATAATGTGACTAGTGAGAGGTGAATTCCGAAATAATATAGTGGATTGCTAAATTCCGTGCGCATGTACGGCGCCGTCCCAAAAGGGCACACTATCCGACAGACATTCCGGGTGGTTGGATTTCTGAAAATGTAAGAAACACTGAAGAAGAAAGGGGTCTGCTAGAAAGGGATTCAGTAGAGGAGGATCGAAGAGAGAATCAAATGGAGAGAATGGGTCCTTTTTCGTTCCCGTTCCGGATTATACTGATGGATGGTTTGGGGGCGCAAATCGGCCGCACATCCCAGCTCTAGAAACGCAAGGTGATGGAACAGAAAGAGTGAGTCCAAGGATGGCGAGTAACGATCAGAGTAGAGAATAGATATACGTGTAGTGTGTGATGGTGAGGTGCGATTCGGTTGTTGATTATCATATTATCGATTAAGCAAGGGATTGCGAACTGGCCAGTCATAGCTAGGGAATGGACTACTAGTGCGTCAATGCTTAGAAATCGTATAGGCATGCACTATAACAGATCCTGCGCCGTGCTTCTGGAATGGATTTCCGTGATTGGTTTCTAACACCGCCAGCCCTCATTTCCACTACAAATTTCTATTCGTACCCGGCCCATTTCTGCCGAGACAGGGGGGAAGTTCTGCGAAATCCTTCACGGTTCATTCATATACCTAGAACAAAGAGAAAAACAGAACCTGGTCAGCGTGGACCTTCTCCTTGGCGTACTTCACCACTGGGTCCAGAATGTCGCCTCTCACAGCGAAACCGTGAGAAACACCGGAAAACAAGTCAATTTGGAATCTAGCACCAATCTCCACCAACGTGGCCTCCGTCTGGTGTCTCAACTCTGGAGGGAAGATCAGGTCGGTCTGAGCAGCAGAAATAATGACGGGCTTCTTGATAGCAGCGATCTCCTCGATGGTAACCAAGGATGGGTGAGCAATCGCAGCGGCATCGGCAGTTGCGTCAGCAGCAATGTTTTGCACCGCGTACTTGGCACCAAAACAGTAGCCCACGACTCCGATGAAAGCGTCCGCGCCAACTTCCTTACGGAGACTGGTCAAGAACTCGTCCACAATAGGCTTGGTGACTTCTGCAGAGTGGCCGGGGAACCAAGATTCCAACTTGTGAACAGAAGGGTCAAATGGGTCGTTCTTCAAGATGTCAGGAATCAACACCTTGTAGTCGTTTCTGGCAAATTGGTCGGCCAACAACAAGGTGTTGTTCAACTTGTGGCCGAAAATGTCAGTCAAGATGACAATCAAACGAGACGAGTTTGTTCCGGTCACATAAGTATCCAAACCGTGGACGGTTTCGTATTTACCCACTGGGGTACCTTCGTGGAGGTTAACAATAGTGCAGCACTGAGCAGGAGGATGAGAAGCCATTGTTGTTTTTGGATTTGTTTGTACGCGTACGTTATATGTACTGGTGCTGTCAAGAAGTAGAGGGGAAGGACCGTTTATATAAGTTTCAGGTTGTATGTACCGGTGCTAGATACAGTACGCCTCAATATGCACTGTTGGTCGCTCCGGATCTGGGTTGCTTGACAGGTCACAAATATTAGCGTCTGCGGTTTGTGACGATTGGGGAACTACGCAAAATTGTGTTTGACTACCGGTCGTTGCTTCGTCTTGACTTCCTTGTTGTCTTCTACTTTAGCGGTTTGCTCTCGGGACCAGAGATGGCAAACTTGCCACAGTTTCTTATGCATTGACGGAGCTGCGCAGTTTTCCGTCGGACTTAACTCTTTATGGCGACTAGCCCCATGCACGAAATGACACCACGGCATAAACCGCCTTTTTCCGAATAAAATAGTACCGTTCCTTCCATAGTACACACTCCTACCGCGCTCAATAATATCACCGAAACCATTCTGGGATACCACACCGCTGCCCTTGTGGTCCGATGGGGTTGATGTTTTTTTTTGCCGAAAACCGTCAGAGCTGTTCTCGTATAAAGGTATCTCCGCCAGAGTTATTCATCGGCCACAGTCCCATTGTATTCCTGTATTCCTCTCTGAGCAATAGTAGATTGTCTTACCCGCTTATTCCCGCCGGAGTTATTCCACCGGGGCCATGGTCGTTGTATTACCCGTATATTCCATCGGAGTTATTACTCTCTGGGCTTAAGTTTTATTGTATTCCCCGCAAATCTCCGTTGTGGTTACTTCTCCTCCAATGCATAGTCTACACAATAGTAACAGGTCTATTCGTGGTATTCATTGCCGGATTGTACTATCAAACATTCGGACTCAACATGTCCGCTCTGACTAATGCATGGATCTGGTGGTTAGTATCAACTGAACGCAAAAATATTGTAAACAAAATTAAATGGAAAATAAAACATACGTCTTGAACTGAGGCATGGATAAGCTGTCTAACCTCAAGTGCCAACCACACCTTGATCATATTCAACGAAACCTCATCACGGAGAATGTCTCTTCCCTCCTTCAGAGCACCCAATTTTCTCAACACTGGCAAAGAGCTTGTTTGTTAGTACTATGTAATCGAAAAACCAACCATTTGCTCCGTAGGAAAACCCCACAAAATTGCATATACGAACCTTGCAAATAAGTCCAACTCCGGATCAAGTTGCCGCCCAATACCCTCTAATAGTAAAATTGCCACAATCACCGTGATAAAGTCACCTTCCATTCTCACGTGGTGAGTGCGTACCATCCCCAATACCTGGTCTAAAAGATCGCCAATACTGACGCTTCCTAACGTGAATGTTCTTTGCTTCATCCGGTCAACCAATTTCTCTACCTTCAACGCAAAAATCTCTTTGTTAATCACGGTTTCAGGGGTTCTGGATCTCTCCACCATCAACTCTCCAGCGGTGTATCCGTCAAACTCCGAGAGGGCTTTGAACAAATCAATGAAATTGACCCGGTCAGTGTGATTCAATTCAGTCACTAACCCCACGTCCAAAAAGCAGACTTCCGCATGATATCCCTGTTCATAAAGTTGCTCAAGTTTCTCGTACCAGGCTTGGTCGTTATTTCCCAAAGCAAGCAATTCTTCCGTGATGCGGTTTGTTTCTTGCTCGTTACTGGATTTGACAATCTTGTACTCCTTTTCGTGCTTGAACAATTCGTTCTTGTAAAAGCGCACAAGCATGTTTCCTGGATGCAAATCTGCGTGCACGAAGTTGTCCAAAATCAACATTTGCAAAAAGGCATCAAGTCCCTTGTCACTGATCTCCTTCAGAACATTTTTACCAAAGTTGTCCTTCAACGAGAGCATTCGGCTCATTGGAATTGCCTTAATATACTCCTCCACCAATACTTGCTTGGAACTGAAATTCAAGTACGGCTTGGGGAAATGGATATCGAGCCGATCGTGGAAATTATGACGAAACTTCGCCAAATTCAAAGCCTCGATTCGCAAGTCAAGCTGAAGCCGCATTAGAATGGAAAACTGCTCTACTTCTTGAGGAAGAGAAAGCCACTCCATGCTGGGGATAACATCAATCATATTTGCGAAAAAGCTCATGATAGCCAAGTCACGATTTACTTTGACTTCAACTCGAGGATGCAAGACCTTGATTGCGACCCTTTGCTTCGAGTTGAACTGGTTAGCCAGTTGAGTAACGAACATGTGTTGCCAGAATTGAACATGTTCGGGTGCAGTCAGCTTCAAACTGAGCTGGACCTTTAAGTCCTGTTCCTCTTTGGCCTTTTGGATGGCCTTTTCCGACAATTTGGCAAGGTAAACTTGTGCAATTGCCCCCACACCCACGGGAGTTTCGTCAAATTCGTCAAATATGTCTTCAAATGGCATTCCAAAACTAGCGCTCAAGATCTTCTTCGTCAGATGCATCGAGTGGGCCTTGGCGTTGGAATGCAAATGTGACAACTCTTCACACAAATCGCGAGGAAATATATCGGTTCTCGAGGCCGCCCACTGCGCCAATTTGATGAAAGAAGGGCCTGCCAACTCCGCAGACCATCTCAAGTAGCGAAACCATAGTCTGGCTCCGTATCTAGACCCGTCTTTTGTCTCGCGGTCTTTTCTTCCGAGCCAGCAAATTGGAGACGCAAAGATAAGCGGGAAAATGATTGTAGCAAGCTCCAAGAACCGCACAAAAGTGATACATGGGTCAACCACGTAATCTTCGAGAGCAAACTTGACATGGTAGTATAATCGGGCGTACCATGAACCCCGATTTCTTTTTTGGTCACGATGAGAGTTAAAGCATTCCTCCTCTTCTTTAATTGACGCCTGGTAGAGTCCCATCTCGTATGTTTCTGCTGTTTCTACTGGCTTGAGATTATGGATGGACTTGGTCGTCGTTTCACTTCGAAGACGATCCCACTGCCAGAAGAGAAGAACACCCGAAGGAACTCCAATAGTCATTGATCCAAAAAAAGGGTGTTCCCCATTTTTTGTTCCTTGGTATCCGTGGTGGTATCCTCTGTAGCCATATTGGTTGTTGGTATATTGCTCTCGGCCAATTTTGCGGGAAGTGTAAAAGCTAAACGGACGAGAGCAGTTCAAGATTCTAGAACTTCGGCAATGGTGACCGATTCCACCGGCCCAAGACTTAAGGCCCGGAGGATGCAATAATAGTTTCATCGATAAGGAAGAAACTAGATCTAATGTTGCTTTGGGAGTGCGCAAAATTGCTTGGTGCAGACACCGTACTTGCATGTGGTGCACCGTATCTTGCGAGGGCCATTTTCTACAAAGAATGATTCTTGGCCTGATTCTTTAACTGATTTTTCGATTGATTTAAATGAGTTTTTGTTAGGTTTTATGAATGGTCTTTAATTGGTTTTGCAATTGATCTTCAATTGATCTTGCAATTGGTCTTTAATTGATCTTGCAATTGGTCTTTAATTGATCTTGCAATTGGTCTTTAATTGATCTTGCAATTGGTCTTTAATTGATATTGCAATTGGTCTTCAATTGATCTTTCAAAAGAGTCTTTAATTGATCTTTCAAAAGAGTCTTCAATTGATCTTTCAATAGAGTCTTTAATTGACTCTTTATTGGATCTTTAATTGATTCTTTGAATTACTATTCTTGCTAATATAAAATGTATCATGAAGCTGTCCCTGGGCTGGATTGCAAATGGTGACGGAGAATCGATGCCCAGAGATAGATGGTACAGGTTCCCTTAGGGTTGGTTCTGGTTCCTCTGCGTGCAACAATTCCATCATGTGCATTAAACAGATCTTGGAACACGGCGATTTTCACCCAGTCCAACTGGTTCAAGTGGTCAATCATGCGTTTTTGACTAGGCAAAACAGGCAATTTCGTGTCTTCCAGAAACAATGGATAATCGCCGTAATCATGTGTAGAGAGAAGAGAAATATGCTCCTTGATTGATTTATCGTTCGCTTCTGTCTGGATTTCGAGAGCAGGCTCCTTGAATAGAGACGAAATCCCGACTGGCTCTTGTTTAACACTGCCAGCATCAGTACTAGTATCCGATTCATGGGTTTCTGCTCTATCTTCAATAAGTCTAGTTTGCTCATACGCAAGCTCGTCCTCTGCCAACAACATGTTCTCCAATGCATTTTCCGTGAGATTAGAAGTGTCACCTTTGAAGCTTTCGTGGTGAGACAAGTGGAGACGCTGCTTTCTTCTGCGTTCACCCTGTTGCGCGTGAGTAGCATCGATCACACCTCCGTGATATACTGACTCTTTAACATCGTTCCAATGTTTCTTTAAGTCGAGCAGTTTTAGCACACGAACTTTGACCACACTGTAGCCTGAAACGAAAAAAGACAAGCTGATGATCAATGGAATGTACACTGGAAGAAGGAGAATGGTGGCAGAAAGAAGGAGAGTCCACTTTATCACCCTGTTTGATCTTATCAACGCAGTAGCTTCTTGCTTATTTCCCAGGTGGTCTTTGGGGTCCAAGACTCGATGTGACAGGCGCAAATCAACAAATTTTGGCCATACTGTTGCCGACCCCACTTTGGCAGAGGGCAAATCCTTCAAGTAATGAATGTTGACCGAATCCAACAGATCAAACGGAGAATACTCTGTGATGTAGCTGGTGAAAAACGCCACGCTCCGGTCGTTCTTAATATTAGCAAGCAACAGCCGCATTTCGAATTTCCGAAGGCCCTCAAAGTATCTCGAGCCCGGAGTAGCCATTTCTTCGAGCAAGTTTGCCGAGTCGCTCAAAAAGAGTTCCAATCCCGTGGTTCCAAACAAGTACTTTCCCACAATGTTGGCGGTCTTATCGAATAATCCTTTCTTGAAAAACCGCACCCCAATATGCGGAGATGCAAATGTAGCAAAGAAGACGGGCTTGACCTCGTCAAAGAAACCCAAGTCATTCAAAACACCAATCAAGTACCGCGAGATCAACCCGCCCAAAGAATAGCCAACAATACTGATCTTCAGAACCTTGCAGTGGTTGTTCTTCTTCAATGTCTCGATTTCATAGAAAAGATCTGCAATCACGCTATCGGCACAGCGTGAAATGCCATCGTAGGTTTTCCAAAACCGGAAAGACGACGGTTTGAGGGTAACAATTCGTTCTTTAGAAACATCTGCCAAAGACCTGACCACTGCGGATTCGACCGTTTGCAAGTGGTTTGGAGACCCCCAAAGTCCGTGGATAAAAATAAAAAGGTGCACATTTGCCTCTGTGGAAGACTTGTTACTGTTCATAGTGCTAGACAGAAGGGAAACAGTATCGGGCGGATTTGGAGGGAAGAAAGGTGGCACGGTTCAGATCCGGATAATGTGCACACCTACGGGTAGATAAGACCAAGACTATATACGTCAGAGGACAAAAAAAAAACCGCATGTGAAAATGCTCTCTCGGACATGTGGTATCTGAGAGGGTCTTGGCCAATTCTATTGTTTATGGGTTATGGGAACTCGAAGTGAAACATCTACTCAAGTTTGCTGTGAGACGGAAGTTTGGGCAATTCCACCGCAAACCAGAAGCACATATAGGGTGGAGCGAGTTCATGCAGCAGACGCATTGAAAATAGCATTGAGGCAGATATTTTGAGCCACACGAACAGAATTGCGTTCTCAAAACAGAATTTTTCCCGATCGCTACAATTATTTTTCTATCCTGGCCATTCCGCAGAATCCCGTTGAGGTGGAGTTGGGCCCGAGCTAACCCAATAGAGGTCGTGCGCGCTATCAATATGCACTGAAGAAGCACCGGCGTTTTTCTTTGTAACCCCAATGGCTCTTTTCGGTGGATCCCCAGCAGCGCCTCTGCTGTCTGACAAAGTTAAGACTCAACTCCAAGAGCAAATCAGCCAAGAACTTGCTGTTGCCAACGCGACGGAATTGGTCAACAAAATCACCCAAA
The DNA here is from genome assembly GCA_030674715.1 of Clavispora phyllophila. Taxonomy (NCBI): domain Eukaryota; kingdom Fungi; phylum Ascomycota; class Pichiomycetes; order Serinales; family Metschnikowiaceae; genus Clavispora; species Clavispora phyllophila. The sequence continues at coordinate 61,342 of JAKUAN010000016.1, forward strand.
ACTGTTTTGACAAGTGCATTCTTCAGCCACAAGACCAGATTACTCCACAGCAAGATGGATGCATCAACCAGTGCTTGGAGAAATACATGAGATCGTGGAATGTGATTTCCAAAACATACATCTCCCGGATCCAGAAGGAGAGGGCATAATCTGTACATAGCCTACAATACACATATAGACGTGACCAGGTTGAGAATTGGCTTTTCTCTTGGTGTAGATGTGATAGGGTTGAAGGGAGAGGGAATATGAAGTGGTGGGGTGGATATGAGGGGGCTTCATGGATATGGAAGTTGTGGAAGTTGTGGAAGTGGAGGTTGTGGAGGTTGTGGATTTGGACATCTGAGAATATGAGCATGAAAAGCTGAGACCTGGCCTTGAAAGAATGTAATGGGATTACAAAATAGTACCGGAAATATACCATATGTGTCTAAATAATGATAATCCAAGAGCCGAAATAAAAGCTCGGACTTAAGAAGCTTTATGAGCTGATTAGAAAACGTTTGTGCTTCCGATCCCAACAATCCGAATCAGCATTAAATAAGCTTAGAAAATTACCCTTCCGAAGAGAAAACTTAGAGAATCAACAGC